>LUCM01004625.1:16967-27006 GCA_008360955.1 Fasciolopsis buskii | reverse complement strand
GCACAACACACGGGTTTTTGATGTTGCCCCACTAGACCATTGACGTATACTTTGGGAATGCAGAGGTTCTAACATCGAACCTTGAGGTAAAACACCCTAAGCACCTGCCAGAGAAGACCGCCCGCTATCTATCCTCACACGGGATCTGCGATCGTGATGATAGTCCGCATTCCATCTCTTCATTGACGGTTTCTTAATTTAGAGGTCCCAAGTTTTGGCAGGAGCACCCGCACAGCACCTGAGTCGGAGACCTAAAAATCCAAGTGGCACACTCCGAGTGGATCTTCTTTGTCCGTTCAATGGGCCAGATCTTCGAGGACTAATATCGGATTTGTCGTACTGGCGAAACCGTGCTGATTCTGATTAGGTAACTCGTTTCTGATTAGGCGCCTACTGACTGCATCCCGAATACGCTCTCATTGCCTCAAGCGGCAACTGGGAAAGAGGAGGGGGCTGCAATGGTATGGTTGCCTCCTTCATCCCTAATCTCCCCCATGTGGATTAGTACCACTTCAGCCAATCTCCGGCTCTAAGGAATCTCCTCCGCACTTAGATGCAGATTTAAAATATCGTTCAGATGGGAAGCAGCTACATTCACTGGTGGTTTCAGAAGGGCTGTGTGTGTTGCCTCAACCAGCAGCGCTTCAGTAGTATGATTCGCTTGGATAATACTTAGGCAATTTGCTGTTGCGATTACTGGACCTTTAATCTTTTGGGTTACGGTGTTCAGGGTACCAAGCGGGGTGGTACTGAAGTGGTGTTCACAAACCGACTTGATGTAATTTACAAGGGCATCTGCTCTATGCTCCGCCGATATGGCCTGGCACCCTCGTCTCACTCCGAACGACTAGGCCACAGCGACCCTAAATTTCCTGTTAGACTGTAAATGGTTCAAGTAGGCCCTTGGATTTGGTTTCGCTTTCTGTGTTGCGAGTAACTCGCGTCAAACCTGTTACCTCCTCGCGTAGTCGGTTAGTTGGCAACCACTACGTGCTGCTCATGTATGCTACTTGCAATGTTGACTCTGGAGTTTCGCTCAGCGATGTGCCGGTATCCTCTGCCTCCGTCGTGTTTTCTCTGTTGCTGCTTCTTGAAGCCACTCCAACCACGGTAGTTACACCCCCCTTCAACACGCCTTTTTAGAGGGCAAAAAGGCCGCTCTCGGCTAATATCTAGCTCTAGTAGTCGATTTACTTGCCAAGACAATGATGACGTAGTTCTTTACACTGTGTCCACCGCGGGACAAAGGCCCGAACGTTGCGCGGGTAGATAATGACCTCATACTACTTTCAGGGCCATCGCTGCTCCCCGAGCAGATGAATGGCCAATCAGCGTTTTTTCCTTATTGTCGTGCATAAGTCTGAACGGCCGAACTTCGTATTTAGCCATTAAAACCAAGGGCGTGTACTTTGTTAGCCAATCCACCGCTTGCTTGGTTAGCGAAATTGTTGCAGAAGATTTTTCTGGCTGATGTGATTGGTCATTTCGCGACCAAACGTTGCCTGTCTAGTGCATCTCGTTTCCCAGTCACACTCAGGAGCATGAAGTTGTGTAGCAGAACATGTATTTGTTCCTCCGGATTGCTTAGTTAACCGAACGTTGACCGCCCAGCGCGGTCGCCATCTGCGCTTTGCTCACACACGTTCCGCTCGCACGCTCCTGTTAAGATATACTCAACCTCCTACTGCCTCCGAATGTGTTTCTGTTGTACCGGTCGAGTGTCTGGGTTGTCAGTATTGCAGTTGTACAGAGTCGGGTAAGGTTGACGCACATATGGCCGCAACGGTTAAGAGCAGGCAAAAGTAATATGAGAGCCGTTTTACGGCATTCCCTCCGATGAATGTTTTGCGCCCTACCTAACTGGCTGCTCAAGTGGATCTCTATTCGTCATGCTTTCACCCTCTTCGCTGCTTTTTCTCATGTAAATTTTCCTTCGTTTTTTGTTTTGGATTTCATTGTACTCGCTATATATTTCTATCGGTAGTTTTCAGCACATTTTTTCACTCCTTTCTTATTCACACGGAGCAATATCCGTCTCCAGGCCCACCAGTTTACGTTTCATATACTCCCATTTTGCATCCGAACATGCACCGAATACTTAGTGACGTCAGTCATTTTAGATGGGTCCTCATAATTTTCTATCAAGCGTAACTATCCTGGTGAGATACTTTACGGTACCTCCCCGCAGCTGCGAACTATTGAAGTAGGCTGTTATAACTCAGACTGCGCCCTATGAAGATCAGCGCACCTGACAATTGCTTAAAGATGTGGAGCTCGGGAATCGGCCCCCACAGCTGCTGCGGAAAAGCGGCGTCTCAGCGGAGAACCGTACGGCGACGTCCCGGAACAGGATACTGGGTTTCAGATGTCGAGTTTATTGTAATCCCGGGGGTCCTGAATCATTTGTCAGCCGTACAGGCGGAGAAGCTACGGGCGGCCAATGGCCTTGGTATCCAAACGTTCGGACCTCGTTCTCTCACCCTCAATCTGGGTCTGAATCGTACATTTCGTTGGGTGTTCATCGTGGCCGACGTTCCACACCCTCTTATTGGTATAGTCAGCCTCCATCATTTTGACCTGCTAGTAATCGCTAATCACAGGAAAATAATAGACGCTTACCGATGGATTGCATCAATTCTCTTCAAGAAGCACTAATGGTCGAGTTTTGTTTTTATGCTTCCCTAAATGATTCTTATATTCCACAACACCTGCGAATCACTGGCCCAACATTGCACTATTGATTTTTGGACAAGCAGTCTCTCAGCCAAGACACACTTTTTCCTCGTTTCATTTGCCAACCGCACTGTGTCGCCCTATTTTAAGTACACGTCTGCGCACTCAAAATGGGACATCTATTCACAATTAGAGATACACCACATTGTTTTTTTGACGATCAATCCGGAAACATTCTCCCTTGCTTACATTCTGTGCAGTAGCTGTTAACGAACACCGGACCTGATCTTCGGAGAAACTGCTCTATGGACGATGTGCAATAGGCGAGTTCTGCAAGACGTTGGTGACAGGGAAGTGCATTTATGGCAGAGATTATATATTTATGGGCAAATTTACGCACTATTTCTGACCCTAAAATGTATGTTTCGGACAGCTTTTGTTGAGAACTGCAACTTATATCCACGTAAAATCCGACGAAATCAACAATCAAAGCAGGATTCACGAAGCATCTGTCATGCACACAATGTCCATACTTCAATCTGTACAGGTTTTCCTTTGGTTGCAAGCTTGCGTTTTGCACTATCAGTGGTCGGGTCCAACGTGAATCATGTGGATATTTCCGTGTTTTTTAACGGACTCCCGTTATGGGCTCCTACAATTACGTATTTGAGGCTTGTTTATGCTTCTAAATCGATGTTTTAACATCTAGCATCTCAGAGCTTGCGACTCATATGGGTTGGGATTTGAATTTTTCTTCGGCCAGGTACGGCTTACAGGGTGGTCACATGGTTCCATTCCAGAGTGCCTAACACAGAAGGTCATAAGTTCATTCCCGCAATATAAGAAACTATGTGATAACTACGATTTATCGAATCCAAAATCTCCCAACCTCTGCTTCACGACCGGTATCTTACAACAACATCCAAAAGTTAGTAATTAGGGTCAGACAATTGTGAGATGTAGCTGCAGGACGACAGGACTAACTGGGTGCTTTTTATCGTTCTTTCCACCATGGTTGACACCGCCATAATACATTGCTGCACGATCAGTGGCAATATTTGCTCTCCGGCGGGTCTGATCAAACGCTCCCGAATCCCATCTAGATGGCCGGCGTGCATAGTTGAATGCCGAGCATCTTGGGTTTCTTTAAAGCACGCCCTCCTTCAGGCTTTGCTTCAACGTAATATTTGTTGACGAGCTCATAGTTCAGGAGCCACTCTCAATGAAAGGGCACTGAAGCAACGTATCGGCATGGGTACTTGATAGTTAAGCTTCCCGGCTCGTCCCGGGTAGCATTCTTTGTTTGTCTTAGTATCAATTTGAATGCGTCTTTCCTCAAGATCATGTTCCAGAGAAGCAGCTGTTGTAGTCGGCGTTCGGCTGCGTTTCGTGTTCCATAGTTTGGTTCGTCGAGCTCAACTTAGAATAAACAAACCCAAGTGTGAACCTGCACGGATTTGCTTAATATTAACTTGATTCAGACAAAGCAGTTATAGTTCTAACTTTGCCTTTTCCGTTGCATATTGAGTTCTGCCTTCATCAAACTACTTTCGGGCTCTTGTTTTGTCGGATATTCCGATAACGGATTAGCGGGCGATGATTTTGGTTGTCTAATTCCAGTTAAACTTGTAGAAATGTTAAACTTCGCGCCCCCAATTGGGCTAATTATCTGCGCAATCGCGGCCTATATGGATGGGCTGCCTCTCCTACTCACACAGATCTGCAGAGCTTCCAATAACGAATCCGTTTTCATCCATTTTGGAGCTCCTTGCTGCATAGCTGGAGATTTTGTGCACGTTTTAATGCACCCGTTAATTTGTGTTCGCTTCTCGCATCTCGCCCGCAGGGCACAAAATGGTCGATTCCGGTTTCGTCGAACCATCACTCGCTGCGGGCCACCAGCATTACATTAAAGATGCATCAGAAGAATCACCTTCTGGGCCATGCTGATCCAGCGTTGAAAACAATATTTTGTCACTAGCTATAACGTCCGCCTCCCGCTCACAATCCAAATCCGTCCCTGTATGGTGCTCCTCAAGTATTTTACTTCTCGCGATCCCTTTCTGCGTTTGTTTGCACCTCAGATCATCCACTTGGTGCACGGCTGACAGAATGACTGAAGGCTTTGCAACAGTCTTAAATGAGAGCCAGCCAGTGTACCACAAACTTGCAACGTCTTCAAAGAGGTTGGGTTCAGCCCTTTCAAGCAACCCGTTTCGGTTTTCAACTTCGCTTATTGTTCCGCAGCTATATGCCGAAGCTACTGAACCACAAAATGGAGCATCAGATTACACTGTGCTTACTGCAGCTCTTATGAAGTCGTTGCACTGATATGAAGGGTGCAAAAAGGTCGAACGCCATTCGTTATGAGCACGGTTTTCAAGCTAGCCAAACGGATCCATTCCCTGGGCCATCGTATTCACGATGAGTGCCAGTTGAGCTTGAATAAAATGGATTTGGACATGGCGACAACGGCCAACTTTGGGCCTCAGTTATGCCAGCTAATCTGCAAGTGTGCACCAAGTCCTCCTGGTCATTAATAAAGTTAACAAGAAGATATAAATTCCATTGAAAATCTAAGATAACTGGTTGACACGTTTAGCGAAACGCTCCCAGCACCGAGACTGGTCCGCGGTATGGTAAGCTGTTTTTATTTTTTTAGCAGATTAAGCCGCAAATATCAGGCTTTATCTAACCCGAGATCTTTGGAATACAGTCACACTAGTGCCGGCGGGGTTTTGACGACAAGTCGGCGGTAAGAGGTCATTGCCTTGATAGCCCACGATGAGCGCTGGTGGGCACTCTGTGGCTGAAAGAAGCCATTAAAGGTTATCCAAGGAATTGAACGCTTTACTTTTGCGCAGAAGCAATCACGAGTGGTGCCCTATTTGCATGCGAATTGGCGCAGTGTCCGAGACAGCAGCTTTGGAAGTGGACGCAGTGGATGCGTTCAGAGCTTAACTCCAGTATTCACGGTTGCGTCAAGGACCACTTAGGCAGTACTACTTGCGTAAAAATTGCATTACTCTAAAGTAGGAATTGGTTTAAGTTTATTTCCGTGTACATGCATTCAGGACATGCCCCTAAGCTTGTAACAGCTCCAAAATCCCTACGATGTTTCTACAAGAGGGATATTTAAAATTTATTTATTGGCCGATATCCTATTAAAGTTTTGTTGTATTTTATGTTTGCGCAGATGCTGTCAGGCTGGTATTCCGCAATCAACATTCTAAAAGGAAACATTTAGCATTTATGTAAACTAGTTTCATATTTTGGCAACATATACCTTCTTGAACTTCAACTTTTCTTTCAAACGGCATGTGCTTCAGAAAGGACGTTTAACAAGGATTGGACTCTAGAGGGAAAAAAGGTTGCACGTGAGAAATCATAGGATCGTAGCAGGTTATTTCGTCGCTGGGTCTAGAGGCAAAGTTGAGGCTATCTCCGGGGTAGCCAATGGGGCAAATCTGTACCGTCCCTATGGGCAGACTTGGGAAATAGTAGCATAAAGCCACGTTGTTAGGTTGGGTTTCATCCCATGTTTCCCCATGTTTGCCATGTGAGGCACGTTACGCGGTGCCGTTGACTGGCAAGGCTTTTCGGGTCAGTGGGCTGTGGCGGTACTTTTCAGGGGGAATACTTGCCGGCAGAACGGTCGGTAGGCCATTGGTACTGAAATTCCCTGTTTGACGCAGATTATCAGGGACCGGTGTAGTCTGTCGCTCTTAAGGCCATTAGAGTCAATCCGCGGTGGCGTCCAAACAGGGCCAGCATTAAGAACTCCAAAGAAAAGATGGGCAACGTACGAGGAATATCTTTCCCATCAAGCGCACAGAAGTCAGAAACAGACACGCAATAAAATGCGTGTTCTCCTGCGAAAACAAAAAGCTTGCGCAAGTTTAACTTAACAAGAATATCAAAAGCAACCCTCAACGGATACTACACACGTGCACACTCCAGGAAAATCGGCGACTGTATCGCCTCAACAACTGGCCTGGAATCTAGAGTTGGCTGAATCCGAATAAGCAACCAGAAAATGTTCAAGGATATAGCCTGCCAGCTACGCCAATATAAGAATCTCTGGAACTGCCCGGGTGTCGAAAATTCCTGAAATCTTTTCAGCAGATTGTGACAGAGTTAAGTACACAAATTAAGTGCTTGGATTCTCTGTCACATGGATCTTCGATGCATCTCTCGGGAATGCGAAAGAGCTAAAATGATGGAAATCCTTAGTAATAGCGGGAATATAAAAGACTGAAACTAGAAACAGGCCGGTGAGTCCAGCTCGCACATTATAGAGGTTTATGGAAAGAGCCAAAGAGGAAGCAAATGTCGGAGCATCTATTGAATCACACTGTTATTACAGCGGCACAGCAGGGATTCGCGGTACGGTAGCCTTCCCTGGCAGACCGATTGTTTCTTTTGGATGCCGCAACATGAAGCTCTAAAGAGGGCCACTCGGTCGAATTCTACTAGGTGGTATTTAGAAAGGTTATTGACTTAGTTAATCACAATGTTTTGGATCACAAAATGAAAATACTGGGAATAACACAAAGGCTCATGCAATTCTAAATGGCCTCACATGAAGAATCCTTGGCGTTAAAGGTGGAGGGTGAATAACGGCCAGAGCAAGCATGCACAATAGTGTTCCGCAAGGATCATTACCTGGGCCATTTATGTTAATCGCAATTGTGAACAAATTAGCAACGCGCATGAGCAAGTATGCTATATTCCACCGATGTCAACGGTTGGGGCAGTATAAGGAGAAGGATATGGGAGCAGTAAGGCCAGTTTCTATGAGTTGCATCTAAAGAGCAAACTGGTGCGTCGTCACAGTAGGACATACGGAGGAGGGTACGGGGGAACAAAATGAATACAAACATGGTTTGCCAAAGCCAAAGATTTCGGTACAGCTAACGAATAAAATTAATGGCCCGGTGATAAAGGCGCGGACAGGTTCTGTGCTAGGTTTCTTATTGTTGTTAGCACGTTGGGCTAGCCGTTCGAATGCCGTGCCCCCTTACTTTGTGAATGCCCGCAGGTTTCTCCCGTTTCGTTGTGCGACTACGGGCCTTGGAGCCTCAAGTCCGAATTGTTTACTCCAGCCTGTTTTTGTCCTGCTGGATCGCAGTCGTTGTGCCCTTGTGCTAATGTTTGACGTTCTGCGATGGCGTTTTGTGTCTCAGTATTGTATGCTGATTAGGCTATCCGGCGGATACAATGGTACTGTTCTGAAGTGCTCTTAATTCTGTTGTACGATTGCTAGACATGGATTATGCATGTCGGAGATGTTCGTCCCTTGGAGGTTTTCGATCACTGTCTATGTAATGTTTCCAGGAGGGGATGGAGTGGTCAGCTGAATAATGTAGAGCTGGAGAATCTAGTGTTAGGTGCCAATTATAAGAGACCTTATACCAGTGTATGAAACATGGTAGACTACGCTGGTGGGGTCGAGTGTAGCGTATATCGAACATTGGTCTACCACGTCGTGCCTTGTTTTATGTTCCTCCCTCGGAGTGGAAGAGGTCATGTAGACGTCGACAGATGACGTGGAATAAGAAAATGTACAGCTAACTTAGGTAAAGTAGATGCCTCGCTTCGCGTTTGGGGTCTGAAAGACCTGTCAACCAGCTGCCTTTAGACGTCGAGAGACATGACAGTAAGTCGCGAACAGTGGCGATGGTTTCGTCATTTTCTGTCGAATTAGAATGATTGTACGGTTAGACTGCATACCGTATGTTGGCTACTGTGGTATTCTTATCTTTTCCCAGCTGTGTTGATCCAGTCCCTGTTCCCCTTGGATATTCACTCTTATAGTAATATGTAACCTTTTGGGAAGGACAGCTGTCAGTGAGGCCTGCCTTGCTGTTTAACCCTGAACAATGGTGAAACAAAAGTTATGTCGAAAGACTCAACGACCTTGGATTTTTTCTCAGAAGCCGGCGCACGCTCAGGTGTTTAAGGTGATGGAGGATATTGAAAGTATGGAGCATAAGGAACTGTTCTGTTTGTACCAGATAGGTGCACTGAAGGGCGTAATTTAGGGCTGCTGCGCAATCACACAGCTTCAGATGAGAGCTAGGTTCCTTACCAATAGGTTGATTCTACTGTGAGGCTAACTGCCAGAATATATTAATAGCAATAATATCGATGGTTTAAAAAAAGCTCTGGATGCCTGGAAGGTGGTATATTCACAGCTAAAGCAGCAACCTTCAGGTGTGAACACAGAATGTATTTGATACTGCATTCGATGCTTTGCTTTTCAGAAGAAAGAACATAAACAGTGTTCAAAGCGAAGGACACCGGTCAACGATACACCAGTCTGGATGTTTGAGTGACTAGCAGCCAGATTTTCGTTCTGTGCCCGCTGGAGTAGACTGGATTGAACTGAGCCTGGGCCCATCCTTACGACTACCCAGAGTGAGGGCAGTTCCTTTGTCCAAGTAGATGGGCTTCCTCTCAGCTATACCTCGCTGCCTTGCGGTTATGTTTTTGTCAGAACCAAAGGCTCTGGTTGAGAGTCCTAATCGTCCTGCTTAGCGGCTACAGTCCACAGTAGTACCCGCCCATCAATTCCTGAGTTACACGCCTACAAATAATTCCATACTGCATCGGTCGTCGCGTGGGATAACCAGGACCGCGCTGCCCATTGCATCGAGCGGGGTGGGTAGTGATAAGTATGGCACTACTCAGAGTTACATCTCTTTTATTCAACCTGTCTCTTCTGTCTCCAACCGAATCTGTTTGCCCCTTCTGCCTACCTATAGTGTCCCCGCTGATCACACGCCCGATACTCGCAACGGTTCATTATCAGATAGTGTAGTAAGTGGTTTTCAATCTGCTATCTTAAATTTTCTCAAGCCTCGTCAGCCTCTGAATCTCGTTTCGTTCAATGTGCGCACTTTAATGCAGGCTGGCCAACAGACATGTTTGGTTCGGACAACAGACTCATTTTCGATTGATGTCTGCTGCCTCAGCGAAACACGGATTCAGGATTCGAGTAGAGTATTTCAACTGACTGCGCCAAATGTTTCGTCAATATATTTCCTGAACACTTCAGGCGACGAAGCAGCTCAAGCTGTGAATCAACGCAGTATGGGGATAGTCTTAAGTGAGAAGGCTGATGTAGCTCTTTTAGACTGGATCCCGGTTAACAGCCGTTTATGCGCCGTGAGACTGCAGGGATCAATCGGCGTCCGGAAAGATAGTAGTGTTAAGCACAGTTTATTTGTCATCTCGGCATACGTTCCAAAGAACTACAGAACTGACATGGAGGAAGACGATTTATGATGACCTCGTCATCCTTGTTCGGAAGAGAAAAGGCTCTGACATTGTAGTGGTGGCAGGTGGTTTTAGTTCACAAGCC
>LUCM01004625.1:0-16687 GCA_008360955.1 Fasciolopsis buskii | reverse complement strand
GGAAACTTGAGTTATGTATCGAGTCCTGTTTAGGCGAGCATTCGGCCCGACCTGCTGAGCAAACAGACAATAACCCATCCATGTCTAGGACGAATTTCCGACAGTTCTCGTCGCACTGCGACATGGCGCTCTAACTCCACAGGTACTCTGAGTCAGCATCACATACGGAAGTTAGCTATTCGCCGCGCCATTTCTGTCCGAAATTTTGTTTACGTACTGACACTATACGTCTATTCGAACCATGCGTTAGTTTTAATGTAATTTTGGCTGCAGTTCAACGGCCATCCACTCAGGCCACAAGTTCGATTGGCCGTCGAACGTTTGTCTGATTCGGCTTTGCACATCTTATGGATATAGCAAATCTACTCGAGAACCATAGAACTCCGAACGGACACAATTAGTACGAACAGCTGGGGATTCAAATTACTGTACAGGAATATGCATTTGTCAGAGATTTCGCTATCGTATATCTAGCAATTCATCAAAACAATGGATCTCCAGCTTCGTATTCAATTAGGAGCAAAAACGGGAGTGCCTACGGCAAGGAAATGGAATAGCATGCGTCGGCAGTTCCAGTTCAGTTGACCCAATTAAGACTTAGCATTGACCGCGATAAACTGGTTGGTTTAATGTAGCCAGATGATGGAAGTGGCGTCGCATTCAGTATACAGTCAACGACTGTTTAAGTCTTTATTACGCGACAACGTATGGGCGGTGAACTGTCGAGTTATGAGATAGTCTGTTACTCCATAAGAATAGATAGAGTCATACCGCATGGTAGACAGAATAGACTTAAACCGTTGATGGCAGACATTTCCAAGGATCAGTTTAATGGCCACACGCATATCGTTCTAGTCGACGTCTGGAGCTACGTGATTCTTGGAGGCTGTTCCATGAGCTGTCCAACAGAAGTGAAGTGCGAAGATCGAATATTCGTGCTTATGAATAGGACAAGACCCGGTCCGCACGATCTATCCCCCAGTTCTTTTCAATTATGTTGGAAGAGTTCTGAGAAAATCAACTACCATCCCTGCTTTCGTGTATATTTAGAACAGGAGCGTCCTGGTCCTGCTATCGTTGGGTGAGTCATATTATATCCAGCCTCAACAAGAAGCTACACGGAGTGACTGCAGCATTTCATCGTGGGATTAGTTAATTCCATAGTTTATAAGGTGTGGTTCGATGATGCTTGCGCCTCTGAAACGATTCGCGAGATGTATATCCCAGCGAACTAACAGGCCTGCGATTTCCGCAGTCAGGTATGCACTCGACCATCATACATTTACTCTCGACAATTACTCGAAAAACGCGCCACACGCACGGCGCGCCTACGATCGTGTCTTCCTCGGACCTGCAATGTGGTACTTCGCTCCGTGATATCGGCCATTCTCAGCGTCTCGCACCGGAAGGGATATGCACGAAGCATTTGAACCTGATTCGAGCATCATAGTAAATCGGTCATACCTATGTTCGCAGTGTAGGGCTATCTGATTAATGATTCACGTTTCATATCGATAAGACTAGTCGTCTCACAAAGGGTTTCAATCTCTCTATTCTTGTTCAGCTTCGTTAGAAATCAAAATAAATGGAACGGTGATGAATGGAGATGCTCTTTAGAGCTTGGATCGTAGGGTACGAACTGGGAAGTGCCGAGAAAAGCTATGCACTAGATTACGCAGACGTACCTTCGTGTGCCTTGTTCGACGTCTGCGGATCCATGCAACACGCGGCACTAATAGATGTGGAGATCGTTTGGCTCGTTTGATGTGCATTTGCACCTTCAAAGCGCAAAAGTTGCTTTTACAGATCTGGACGACAAGCACGCCGAATTTGATTACTATAGAGAGGAAATAACAATGGTGGGCCGTTCACCTACCTTGGTAGCTGCGGCTTCCAAGATGAGGCTGGGATTTGAATGAGAAGTGTGGATATCCAAAGCTCGTGCACTTCGCTGTATTAAAGGCCATCATGTGGCTTCGTCCTGATATTTCACTGGAATGAGAAAATGTACAGCTAACTTAGGTAAAGTAGGTGTCTGACGCCTTCGTGATTGAGGTCCGAAAGATTCGTCGACTTGCTGGCTGGAGACACTGAAGGCTATGGCAGTGAACCGTGAACATGCTTAGCCTGCTCAATTTGATCCCACTGTTCGTCTACATTGCTGCTCGTCGAAGTTCATAGTTCCTCGGATAATTTCTGTTCGTAGCTGTTGCGAACAGCCGAGTCAGACAAAAGTTCGACAGGCAATCGGGTTTGTGGCCTGCGTCGATGGCCATTCAGCTGCAGCGAAAATCGCATTAAAACTAACGCATGGTCCGATTCGACATACGTGGTCCAGTATGATCTAAACTTCTGGAGAGAATCGCGCCAACGCTTGCTTTGAACACGCTTTAAAAATACATTTGGCGCCGTGCATTTAAATGTCGCAGTTTCCATCTTTTCCGGTTTCTCGGTACTCAACAATAATCTTCCCTAGGTCTGTGAAAGCATCCCAGTTTTCTCGACGTTCACTTAATTTCCCTTTCTCACCTCGTGTTTGTCTCCTAGTTTTGATGGACAGTGTGGTAGGGAGTTGAGCAGTGGGACTTGTTTATCGCAGTCGGTTTGTCCTAAATATCGTTCTCTTAACTCGCTTAATTACAGATTCAGTTATTCCACACCACAACATCCGGATAATCTCTTCGTCATAACAGAGTCCAAAGTTGAATTCTGTACATCGGTTGTCAAACCTGAATTCCTGAATCGATCTGACCTGGATGACATCTCAGTAGATCAATCCTGTTTACGGCTTTATATTTACACCAGACTAGAAGATGAACTCTCGCTTCTCAGCGAAATGTTTCCTGAATATTGCAGCATAACGGAAGAGTAAGCTGCTTCCTAATTTTTGAGAAAACTGTTAGTGACGGCTGCAGACAGGTTGAGGTTATGGTGAAGCCTGGCATAGGGTTTCACACGAACTTCCGCGGTTTTATTGATTTAAAAGTTCGGATCCGCTGTGGCCCCACGGTATAAGCCATTTTCGTTGTCATTGGATGGTAGTACCCCTATGATCCTCCGGAAATCTCCCTGAAACGAATCCATGGGCTATCTGTTAATGACCAAAACAAGCTAAAAGCTCTGTTGGACCAATTGATTCACTTCAGAAGAACAGAACCAGTTATCTTTGACATTGTTGATGTAAGTTTTCATCTGTTCTGACCCAAGAATGCTCATTTCTCAGAGCCATGAATTTATTGGACAGTGACCTCATCTTTGTCGGAAACTAATATCAATCCCTATACTCGACGAATAAATCGAACACTGTGCTTTTGATCATTTGTTCTGGTTCTCATGGTTCTTTTACTTGGCTAAGTTTTGTTCATTTGTAACTAAAGCCTTTTGTACCCTAGTATTTCCCACCAGAGGGCTTAGTGACGTCCCAAGCCATAGTATTTAATCGTGCAGAAAAAATTGGTGACAACCTGACAACTTGTTGGTGCTAGAAGAGCCGCTGAGACCTGGCTCGAATAACAAAAGGACTAACTAAGAGTTGGCGAATTGTAGTACCCCTTTTGATCTCCATCATTTACTGAACTCTGAAGGTGGCTCCGAAAAACTGAGGCGTAGGTAAAGCGACAGAACGCCGGAACACTGTTCGGCAGGAGAGTTACAGGTCTAACTACGGTCTAAAATCCTTAAAAAACGGCGTCTAGCATGGGAAATAACTCTGAGTGCACCAACGAGATCTAGTATCTCATACAGCGGTTTACAAGGAAATTTGTTCCGCGTACCCCGGGAACGAGATTCGGGAAGGGACAAATAAATAAGAAGCGAAACTGCCGACTCTTGTACAAAAACCTTACTGCCCTGCAGTCTGCACTTAATTATTCAGCGACTAACGATTTAATTTTGAGCTAAAAATCCGTGCTAAGAACGGTTCTTCATGTCATATTCCCACGAATTTTCGTAGACCGTTTTTGGAATCAACTTATGGCGCTACAGAAAACAGTGACCTGAAGGCTCGTATAAAGCTGATAGCATAACTCAGCCTGAGAAAGACGTGTATATAAATATAAATATATATATGTATATCTCACCAGAATCGAATCTGTAGCATAAGGAGTGTGCATGGAAGCTCTTCGTATATATAGCATATATACATATATATTTGATTGCAAACGTTTCATCACCAATCAAGATGACTTCATCAGCGCTATGATATTGTGGCGCTCGTCTGGTTGCCGTCGTCTGCCTAAATGGGTCACCTAGTCCTCTAGTCGGTGTTGATTGGCTTCTCTTGATGAGATGGTAGGGTAGAGATGCCGCCCAGTTGCTTTTTTCACCTTCATCTATTGTTGGCATGTTGTGGGCTGAATCAGCGTTCGTTTCGACTGGCTTGTATTGGTTGGTCCTTCGATCGGGTCGATAGGCATACACGGTCCAGATCGACGTGTCTGTTTATCGATCTTTCTGAGGAGTGCCAGGCTTCGAGAAATTCCCTCGAATGCCTTGTTCTACCCTGGGCGACGATCCTCACGTTTTCGAAGTTGAACTTGTGACCTTCCCGGTCTTCGTGAATTGAAATTAGAGTGAATCGTGCTTTTTTGTTGCCGATTGGTGCTCATGAATCCGTGTCCCGAGTCTCTTTCCGGTTTGTCTAGTGTACTGTTTTTCGCAGTCTTTGCAATCGATTTGTTAGGCATCGTTAGTTTGATTTTTGTCAGCAGTCGGTTCTTTCGTCTTGGATAGAATCTTTCGTGGGGTTCTTGTTGGCTTATGCGCCACTTCAATTCCATGGGGTTTGAGTAACGTTGTTGTCACTTCAGAGATATGCTTGATGTACGGCAAAACCGCTCGTGCTTTGGTCTGTTCGATGATCGCCTCTCGGTACAGTTTTTTGTTGGCGCTTCGTTTGATGAAACTTCGTGTCTATCCGTTACGCAGAAACAGCTGAAACATGTTTTTCTTGTTTCCTTCGTTCCGCAGTGCTTCAGTGGGATTGTGCTCTTTTGAGAAGTGTCTTGATGCAGCTTGGCTGGTTGCTTTGAAATTGTAGGATTTGATCTGTGTGCGTTTTTGTGGTTTACGGATGTTTCTAATGTGTCTGTATTTGTCCGTGTGACGAGCACGTCTAGGAACGGCAGACTGTTGTCATGTTCTGTCTCCATAGTGAACTTGATTCCCTTGGAAACTCCGTTGATGACAGTGAAAGTTCGTTGTAGTTCAGATTCTTTAATGACTACGAACGTGTTGTCAACTTAGTGCAGCCACAGTTTTGGTTTGATGTCCGGCAGGATGGTCTTCTCTAGTTTCTGCATCAGTGCCTCTGCAATGAAGCCAGATATTGTCGAGCCTATTGGGGTTCCCTTCAGTTGTTCGTAAAACGTACCCTCGAACTTGAAGTGTGTTTGCAGGCACAATTCTACTGATTCGCATACACCCCTCGACCTTAGTTGTTTGCTTCATTGATGTTCTAGAGGTTCTTGTAGTGCTTGTCTTGCGAGATCTAAGGGTATTGATGTGAAAAGGGACACGACTTCGAAGGAGATCATGATTTTATCCTCTTCAGTGTTCGTCCAGTGAAGTTTTCCTAAGGATTGCAAGGCATTGTTGATTGAATGTTCTTGTCCTATGATGCGCGGTTTCAGTCACTTCCATAGGCTTTTGGCCAGGTTGTATGTTGGCGTTCCGGTAGTGCAACTCTTGGTCTCAGGGGTATTCCTTCTTTGTGGATTTGTGCGATGTTTGAGTCATTGGCCTTCATTCTCCAACGCTCTTCCTTGCTTATCTGATGTAGTTCTTGTAATCGTTTTAGTGTTGCGTTGATTTTCGTCGCAAGCCTTTGGGTTGGATCGTCGTTGATTTCTCCATAAAACGACGCATCATGTAGTAGTGTTTTTGCTTTTTCTATGTGCTCTGTCTTGTCCATAATGACTGTGACCCGTCCCTTGTCTGCCAGAAGAATAATTATATCCGGTTCTTCTTCCAGCTTTTGTAGAGCTCTTTCTCCTGGTTTTGAGATCGTTGTCGTTTGTGTTATGTGTCAGAGCCGGGACGATTGATCGTCGGATCTTCTGTTTTGTTTCATCAGAGATTCCGGTGATCTTGAGTGTATGTTCTAATTCAGCCAAGCATTCCTTCTCATTGACGTCCTTAACACTGAAGTTTAGTCCTTTGATTAGTAGTCCTTTTTCTTCCTCAGTGATAGCCCGGTGTGACAAATTTTTAATCCATGCGTCGCACTGTGTAGTTTCCTTAGTGCGAGTGAGACCCTCCTTTTAGCCTCGCTGTTTGCTGTACGGCGGTCTATGGTTGCATCAATTTGATCTGTTCTTTGTTCACCTATCACGGATGTGCATGTTTCTTTCTCCTTTTCGTTTCCTTGACGGTGGATGAGTTCGACATGTTTCAGCATTAAGTACTCATAGCTTCCGTATCTTGTCTACCAAAGGTCGAACGCAGTCGGTCCTTAAGTACTCAAATCAGAGAAGAGAAAAGCGGGGTTATCGGCGTTTGAGCACCGGTTTTCTGTAACATTAGATCACTCCATTAATGGGTCTTGTCTATCGGGACCAAAAGCGGTTGCAGGAATTTTTGTTGGTCCAAAGCATTGTGCAGTCAAGGTTTGATTTGGATGTGTTGTCTCTGGTTTTGGATCCATGTGACCATTCGACCAAATCATCAAACACACCTAGTGATGCGGTACAGTAATGCAGTCAGTTGCTGGGATCCATTCAAAGTCCTTCGTCAACACATTCTTTTTTTCGTTTGTTTGCTTTCTACGCCTACAGTGGTTTCCTTAGAAGATAGTGCATATCAGTACCGTGTTACTGGTTATGAAGCTGAAGTTAACTGTTTATTTCCATATTTTCGTTGCTAATAGTAATCGGCTTCAGTGATTCCACAGTAGAAAATCATTCAGTTTAAATGTCACCTGGAAAGTTCGGTGACCGGAGGTGGCCAATTGAATTAAGCATATCGCCGTAAGGATCAGAAGTTCAAATCCCAGATTTGCGGATCACTGGTGGCTAGCTGTCGCCGGCTCGTCGCCACACCTGACGTATTGAGATCTCACGTGGTTCTATGCTGTTCCAAGTTTCAGGTTTAAGACTGCCCCCCGTGTAGTGGACCCTAGTATCTATGGGGCTTATCTCTTCCACCGCACTCATGCATCAAATGTCATAACAAGAACTTTATTGTTACTTGTATGCAGACAGCCTGTTAAAAATCGTTCAACACAAACCTTTTTCCTGTCGTATATGATGACTCCTTACTGATTTTAGTTTTGTAGAGAATTCATCGCCAAAAACATACCTTCCGTGGAATGTGCAATCTGCCTGACAGGATTTACGGATGAATCTGAAGTCTACATGACAGCAGAGCATCACTATTTTCACAAACGTTGTATTGGTGTGTACATGGCACAGCGTGAGATTGACTTCCGCCAGGAGTCAGAAGAACTACTTTCAAAGGATCCGTATTATCAATCACCCGGTCTGCGCGTAAGAATAACTTCTTGGTCATTGTGGTTTATCCCCCTCTTTTAGTTTAATAAGACATATTTATTTCATTGATAAACTGGTTTTGTTTTTGAGCCGATTTATTGTGCAGCTGCGCTAATTGTCCGTTACTTCGGTCACCATTATTTAATTTTGTTGGTCCGGGTTGTTTAAAGGTGTAGCATAATCAACGGTATCTGCAACGTAATTTAAACAACGCTGTCATAGCCTGTGACTTGAACCGTCCGACCGCGAACGCTAGGTCGAGAAGCTCACTTCCTCGCGGATGGCGAAGTTCGTCAGAAACACTCCTGGTCATCCATTTTTGATTTGCGGCCGGAAACCCATTTACATTTCCACGAACTGTGATGAAACCTGCAATGCCTGCTCATTCTGCGTGTTCACAGAAAAACCGCCTGCTTCAGAAAGCGCAGATGATTTTGTGGGTCTATCCGTACGAGTTAGCTTTCTCTGGAATTCATCCTGCTTCATTAAAGATTTTGATGCAGTCAAAATCGCGTCTGTTTGGAAGATCTCACTATACATTTCTCGACATTGAGGAATCTGGTTAGCTTGGCGTCCGTGGTGTTGTGACAAACTCGCCATAGGCTTTTTAATAGCTATTGCTGAACTGTAAGCCTGTCGCAAGCGCCAGGATTAAATTTCAGTTGCGGACGCTTTCATTGCATATGACAACATGGAACCTCCGTAATACGGCGCTGTTCAAATCTACGAAATCAAACACACAGCTTGACCTCAATCTTATGTTGTCAAGTTCCGCTGCCCTCGGTGTCGTACTGCTGGCCTTCCTAATTGGGAAACTCATGCGGCAGCCAAAGAGAAAAACGAATGACCATGAGCAGTCTAATTCAAGTTTAGTTTTGGTAGCCGTTAGACTTGCATCAGTATGCAACGGTACCCAGGAGCGAAGTGAACGAATAAAAGTGGATGAAAAACTAGTCATCAGGTAACAATAATATGGAGTGTGTTGGGTTCATCGAGGAGTTACGTGAAACATCTGGAATACAAATATGAGTCCAATCTCACTAAACAAGATAATCAGGAGCGCGCTCCCCAGTGCGTCGGATAAGGTGCTTATAAGCGCTCTGGTGCTCAGAGTCCCCTGTTCAACGTGTCCCCAACCACCTACTTTTCCGCTCCTACTTACCCATAATGTTAATAGCATTTCTGGTACCTGTAAGTGTTCGTCGTCACAGTTTAGTTAATGATTTACAGTGTGGTGGCTCATATTTTCCTAAGGCTTATCAGACCACGAATCTTGACCTGTTTAGCTTGTGCACCCTAAGGCAGATCAATCAGTAGACGTGCCTACCGCTCTCATTTTTTTGCGCACTGACGATTGATTTCAGCTGCGTCAGTGAAGCCTGAATTCAGGATTCGTGTGATTCGACTCAATCAGCTACTTCTGGTATCTTATCGGAGCATCTCAGGAAACAAACCATCTCCGGCTGCAAATCAGTTTATCGCAGTATCAGCACGGACTGAGGAGGCTGAGTCTATCCTTTCAAACTAAATCCATGTCGATAGTCATCTATATACTCTAAGGCTCCAGAGGTCGCTTAGCGTTCGAAGGTTTAACTGTGCTAAACACCGCATTTTTATAGTCTCCGCAAACGCTCAAAGTGAAATATCGTTTGAGCAATGACGAGGTGCGTCGTTGTATGTTGACTTCAGACAGTCGTCCCCTGACTGGGGTAATCGCTTCGGTGGCTTGGATAGGTACTGCGTACGCCTGCCAATCCTCTACGTTTTTGTGCTACTTTTGCACGTTTTAGGTAAAGTTGGAAGAAGCGACACGGCTGTCAGGTTATGACTCGTCGTAGAGGTATGAAGAGGTTAGCTTCGGTTGGTGCTTCCTGCCTTCCTGGTTGAGCCCAAAAGATGGGGACTGGTTGGAGATGCCGATAAATATGAACCCGGACCGAAGTCAGTGACGCGAATGCTGTATGGCCTGCCTGTGGGACTCGCTCCTGTTAAGTAAACACCAAAAATAACCAAGAAACCACGAAATGAATAAGATGAAAATAAACAAATAATTGTTTATTATTTCCCCCCTCTTATCCACTTTCCATATAATTCCATTTATAATTTGTGGCGCTAGAACCATGTCTGTTATATATATATATATAGCTTTGGAATGCAGTAGCGATCGTGTTGTCATTTTCTATCGAATCAGAATGATTGAGAAAGTGCGTTTGTACAGTTAGACTGTGTTCCGTGTGTTGGCTACAGCAGCGTTTTATCTTCTCCCGCCTGTGTAGGTTCACTCCTTGTTCCCGTTGGATATTCCTTCTTCTTATAGGCATATGTAAACTTAGGGAAAAGGCAGCGGTCAGTGAGACTTGCCTTGCTGTTGAACTCTGACCGATGGTGGTAGCTTTGGAACGCAGAAAGCTGGATTTTATGATGGACTTGGCGCTCATCATGATTGTCGTAAGGCGTCAAACAGCAGGACAAGCGCGATTGGTCTCTGCTTTTCTCATTATATTCCACGTTGCAGTAGAAAGAACACCCAAGTTGGACACGGAGCGAATCTACCAAGGGTGCCGTGCTAACTAACACGCGAACTGCAGCCTAATTGTACAAGCCTACATCTTTTTAGAACCTCTGCCTAGACAGGAAAAGACAGCACGGTTGTTACTGGTCGCGGACCATCACAATAAGACCGCAGCTTGGCCCGGTATGATGAGCTGCATGCATCCATGACCCAGTAAGACAGACAGGATTGTTTATCTCGTCGAAGATCAGACTCCACCTGGCCAGTGAGTGTAGACCTGACAAAGAAGTCTCCCTGTCCTCCAAGTTGGAGGTTGATTTGAGCTGGGAGCTCAATCGGAAAATTGATCCAAGTAGATGAGCTTCCATTTAGTTCCAAAGACTTTGATTGAGAACCCTAATCGTTATTCTACCCAACAGCTGGACTCCCTAGCAGTATTCGTCCGAAAACCTCAAGGAATAGCATAAGTACGGTGAATTTCATATTGCATCGGTCGTCGCGCAAAATAATCATGACCGCACTGCCCACCGGATGGAGCACGATGGGTAATGACAAGCATGCGCCTGCTCCGAGTCCCCCTGCTGGGTTAACACCCCACTTCCTTGTGGATGGGGCTTTTGAGTCGAAGGCTCCGATTAAGGCCTCCAAAGAAAAACCCCTTCCACGGCGTGAGCAGCCGCGAAGTATCGATCACCCGAATACTTCTAGCATCCTTCCTAATTTTCTTTCCACCTACCCAAGGTGCCACGAAGAATTGCGGCTTGATGAATTTATTTGATGGCGACATTGTGTGCAGTTCGGTTGAACTGTTTGTACACGTCAACAGCAGTCGATTGAAGCCTAGTTCGTTGTGTCTGCGTGCCCACTGATTGTATCTAACCAGGAGCCAAAGGCGACTACCAGAATTTACTCCGATATGTGCGTTCAACGGACGTTAAGGTGGTTTCTGGTGATTTTGAGGCCTAGCTTAGCTAGTGAACGGTATATCAAAGACCGGTTTTTTGTTCCTGCTGAGCGGACCGACGGAGATCGTCTTATCCAAGTTTGTCTTGACCAGACTGTTTCTGGCGAACATCAATTTTTGTTACAAAAAGCAACATCTCATCTGGCGCTCTCCTTCACCTGCACAACGTTGGACTCAGATTGATCGCACTTCCACGGGCTGCCGGTGGGGTGGATCATATGCGAACTGCCTATCATTCTGGCCCACACACTTGGGCTCAGATCATCCTTTGGTCCGTGCTCGCTTGTCATACACAGCTGCTTTTAAACGGCAATCGCCGGCTTCAGTTCCAGTCGTAGCTTTCAATGCGGCTGTTGGCCGACGGTGGCCAAATAGATAAGATCGTGGCGTTCGGACGTGAAGGTCGCGGGTTCGAATCCTCCCACCGCCGGTCAACTTCCCCACTTGGCAGCCCTCTGCTGGCCGCGGCCCCCTTCCTGAAAATTGATGTACATTGTTGTTTCATTAATAAAGAAAGTAAAAGATGGAATGTCCAGTTTGACTTGTTTCTGACCGCAGCCACGTTTCTTGCAGCGGGATAATTCTAAGTTTAGCAAATTCATGACAATAACTTAGATCGTTCAGCGAGCATACACTGGTCTGCAGGATGGTATTCCTCGCACGACACAAGGCAACTTATCAAGTATTTTGGTCTTTCCTTACACTATGAGTAAGTTTTCGCCTTAGTCGTTTGTATCTAGTACTTGACCAGGGGTATCTGTTGACCTTTTTCCATTATGGATGAAAGGGCACCGCGGTCAATACAGGGCTACCAAGTGACCGGCGATGGATGGGTTCGAATCTGCAACCTTCATGTCTAAATGCCACGCCCTTATCCGTTTGACCGCCGCCGGTCTGGTTGCGCGATCGGTTTTTTAAGAATTCTTAAGGGGAAATGGACATTGTCAGTTTGATAAATTGAAACAATAAAACCTAATATTTCGAGTGTTCTATGATACGACACGAAATGAATACGAAAGTGCGGTCAAACTCGAAGACCCATCCATTCACCCAGTTAGACTGCAGTTTCGAGCCGAACTAGAGATCGTTACCTCGTTTATTTTTATTCAATCCTAATAGAAAGAAAAATATCTGCATTCTATTTTCCATTCTTTTGAAAAAGTCATAAGCCTCTATCAAATAGTGGTGGTAAAATAAGGTGTTTTGATGTACACTTAGACATTGATACAACTGATGATAATCGTATTTAAACAACTTTTGTTGAACGGCCGTCGATAATTGTAGTAATTTATTTTGTCCAGTATTGTGATGTATACTGCATCTAGATTTTTATGACACTCACGAGCGTCTTTGTTCTTTCAGCTCCCTTGCCCAGTATGCCAACAAGAAGAGCTGCCGTATTCAGAAGACTTAATTAATATGGCCAAAGAAAGCGGAACGTAATCTTATGAAATCTTTAATGCTTTTACCTTTGCCACTGTATCTTTCAAGAAAATCTAGCCACTGTATTGTGTTCATTTGCAAATTATTTGTGCGCGTTCAAAAAAAACAAACAGTGATCTAGGGTTCACAGTTTAATAAATTTTCTCAAGAATAAACAAGCTTTGATAATGGAAGTTACGGGTGAAATACCGCGATGTAGAAGTATGTCCGACTAATGCTTATTGGTTCGCAGTTTGTGAAAACCACCTGTTACATCTTTGTTATTTGCAGAGTTTCAAAAGATTGGATTAATCGGGTGGTGTTCTGCTAAAGCCCAAATGTCGACCGGTGAGAGCCACGTACGACGTCAGTGCCATCGATGCCGTAATGATCGTATACGCCAAGCAAACGATTTCCGGCCAGGGTGAAGGACACCCGTTCAGCAGTGACTGTAAGAGATACGGGAAAGAGGAGGGAAACGCAGTGACTTGATAGTGCACCTCTGTACGGCGACTTCATCTACACGCGGAGAAACTGTAGTCGGAAATCCGAGTATTCTCTTATCTTTACCATCTCACCGCCGATTGTCACTCAGAGGATTTTATTTTACGCTAACAGGCTCCCTGTCTCGCTCACAATATAAATCTCATGATTGATTTTGCCTTAAGGTAAATGAGACCGTATTCCGCGTTTCTTATCCCGATTACAAAATGAGCATATTCCGCAATTATATGAAAATGAATACTTCTGAGGGAAATGCGTCTATTTTTTATTATTATAAAGCTTCTCTGGAAAGAGATGGTGTTATCTTATTCACACGGATTGTGTTTGACAGAACAACCTTGAAGAAAACGACAGATTAGTAGCTACGAGTCGTACAAATGATATTTTATTAGCAATCCTGAGGTTAAGCTTAGGGTATTAATAGACGTCATGAACTGGAACAGCTTGAGTTGGTTGTGGTACGTGGTACGCATGCCCGCCGATCGCCTCCCTCGGTATACGTTGTTTTCTGAAGCAAGCAATGGGCAGTGCATACCCTGTCGATCTGGTAGGTCGAAACAGTCGCTGCGATCCACGAGGCGGTACGGCCCTCAAGAATAAAATACCGCCTAACCCAAGGAACATACGAGAATCTCGAATTGATGCTTCGAATAATTCCATTTGAATTAAGAATTTTGTGAACCAGAGAACTGCTATTCTGGGATGGCTTAAATCAATTCCGTGATTTAACAGGTGAAAAAATCATGAGCGTCGAACAAAACATGTTACTTGTTATTAAACACGTGCTTGAGTGAGACCAGGAGCATCCAGGAAAAATTCGGAATATAAGAACGGCACCAGTGACTGTGTCACCGAATCATCGTCTGAGGGATCTCGTGTATCTCAAACTGAGAGCCTAGCTGGACCTAAACTAGTCGGCCCATTGGTTTACGTTTGTGTCATGTGATCGATTGACCATATCGACCTATCTTGCAACCAATACATACTTTGGATAACAGTGAGGTAGACGCTCTGCAGTTTTGCACGTTGCATGGCCCCACCGCTCAAATTCAATACCTTTTGTGAACCTTAAACTTACGCTTGTTAGTAAGTATACGGGTGCGACCAAAAGGAGGCCATTCAATCGCGTCTCGGGACACGTGCCGAGATCACTAGCAGTAAATGAAGGAAACTGCCGACCAGTTTAATTGTTTGACATGCCCAACTGCAGCTTGATTTTGAGGCCCGTCTAGCCTCATCTTGGTAAAATTATCGTGACCTATCTGACCGTTGATCTGTTTCGTCTTCTTTGTCGTGTTTTAAAACTGATGAATCCGTTCCCGGCAGTATTCGCCTGTGTATGTTAGTCTATCCGGTAAATAGGCCGCTGATTGGGTTGATGTGGATCGAAACCATGCGTTCTGAGCAGCTGCTTCTAGGGGATAACCGCGGGATTCAGTCCCAGCCAGAGCGTCCTACGCGATTATCGTAACAAGAAAATGTACAGAATTCCAGCGAAAACCAGGAGCAGATCAAATAACCCCCGCACTCAGAGGCAACTGCCATGCAAGAGACTCTAGGCCATGCGAATCTAAAATTGTGGATATCCTCGACTTCAGTTGATCTGTTGGAGGCTCGTGGGTCCATCTCCCCGGAGCGCCACACACAAAACGCGCAAACCATCGAAACACTAGCTATCCAGGTTATACATGAAAATGTAAAAAAGCCACGGCTATCGGAAGTGGTTGCAACCTTTCCCAACGGGTTAGGAGTGTTGGTCCATGAAAACCAAGCGTAACCGAGGTGATTAAGGAATCTGATGGCTCGCTGATTCCCTTTCAGGAGTTTTCGGCGGAGCATCATGGGAGGCAGATTAGCTGCTCCATTTCAACAGGTCTTTATACCTGCAGGTGGACACCAGTTCTCCATCAGAAATGGATGTAGTCAATGTGATAGGTTTCCTGAAAAGCCGTACGACAACTTGGCAAACGGGCTGTCTCGAACCTCCTTCAAGGGCGATGGAGGCATGTTAACATCGGAGCTATGACTCCCGGAATCAATCTGGGCAAGGAAACAGATTCCTAAAGACTGGTGGCGATCGAAGATTGCAGTGGCTTACAAGGAAGGTGATTGGCCCTCATGAGAAATTGATTTAGTGAATATTGTTTCCAGACTGCTTGCTGATATTCTACTTTGGCGACTATCTAGTGTCCGCAAAAGATGCATGCATGCTCGATCGGGGTTGTTTTGAGCAAAACTTTATTCTACGCCAAAGTGTTATTCATGACCAGAGAACGCCTGACTTGTAGGCCGTTATCCGAGGCGTGTGGCACTTGTAAAATGGATCGTGGTGGTCAGTCGATATATATATATATATATATATACATAGAGAGAGAGAGAGTTGAGAAGGCGTACACTGAGTTAATACGTTTATCGTGACGTTTCGATCCAAACTAGGACTCGTTGTCAAACGTGAATGGGTGATTGAATGGGATCGCTAGTTCCGTTCGGTTTTGTATGTATATATATGTATAGGTTCACTCGGCAATGGATATTTGACACGTACGACCATTTAGAAGACATGCACGACGACTAATTATTTGAGTCTGGGGATACCTAGCTAATTATTTTGAGATATGTGGAGATGTTGCTTATCACCCTAGATTCCGGACCGCATAATCATGCAGTGCTTCATGCAAAGGCCAAAATTCACAAGCAACGGACTGTCATTTCTGGAGATATTTGTTTTGATCATCCACCGAAGAGTATAAAATCGTGGACACTAATTTGTGAAGCACATTGGATGTATTTAGAGGCGACGAGACCGAAGAATACGCTGGGAACAAAGAACGACTCAGTAATAAACTCACCAACACAGCGACACACAGATGCGTGCCGTAAGCCAGGGGAAGGTAAATCCATTTGCGCTCATCAAAAGCAGTGAACAGCATCAAGGACCAGAAGATCTGCATCACCGAGACGCACATGATTTCAAACGCTGATGTGCAGAAGAAACAACACAGTCATTTGTGTTTAGCATGGAACTGATTTACTCGCGGAATCCTCGATTCTAAATACTGGCTGACAATAAAAGTGAGAAGCAAAAACCGATGTCAACAGTAAAAAAGTAAAAAGTGGGCAAGCAAAGAGCGTGGTAAAGCCCGGAAATTTTGCACTAACACCTGGACGTCCCGAAAGAGAAGCGACATCGAAATCAATTTTAGATAGCACAGAATAAGCACTCCCGTAAAGGTTTTTTTTTCAATCCTCTAAGTCGGCCATTAAGTAATGCGCTTATAAGGTTCAATAATATCTGGAAAAAAAGACTAAACAAATCCAGTTTTGATGGAAGGTAACGCAATATTCCCCTGGAGAGCCTCTTTCGATCTAGCACTTCCATAAACGGTAAACCGGTGAGTACACGAAAGATACATCCGTGCTGTGGAACTAAGGTAGGAATAGTAAAACACCGCTTTTGTAGTGTGTGAACGACAATTAGTGATCAGCAGGAAACAAGAGGGCAACAACACCTATTACCCATTCGCTCTAATCACTATGTAACACGATCTGCACTACTTTAGTGGGACGTTTGGTTTACTCGTATTAATGAACTTCGCTTAGTGTATTAATAAAAAGACTGCTATTGACCAAGTGCAGTGAACAATTCCGATTTAGCTAACCAGGTAAGAAAACACAAGTTATAACGTATACATATATATAAGTATATATATATATTTATATATGTATGAGCAGCAAGTAGTATCTGGATGCGTGAACAAAATTTGCCCAGGAGCACACGAACGGTTTCGCGGTTATTGT
>LUCM01004623.1:0-155904 GCA_008360955.1 Fasciolopsis buskii | reverse complement strand
TTTTTTTTCAATTTGCTGTTCTCCAGTTATATTACCAGGTTTACTTAAAAGAGACTTTGAAATTCTTTGCCGGAGGCTATCAGATATTAGCCGTGTGTACTATGTACCACCAAATGAATTGTCCCTTGATCTGTGTGATCAACACTTGGCAGCATGACAGAAATTTGCTAACAAAGATTTTCTGATCCAACGCATCTTCCATACGATGATCTTTCAAAGTGTAGCTCTCATATTTCTACACCGTCCAATTTTCTTTCCATGCCCTACTGAATCACTATCTATGGGAGCTTCACTGGCCCATATCTAGCACGAATTTGGACAAACCGTAGCTAAGTTTCAACTGAATTCCTGAGCAACCTATCATAATGTATTTGATTATTCCCAGATGAGTTCTTTGGTAGTTTTTTCACGAGGCGACTAGTGTATTTTTATTTTATTTACTTGGTTTTTTCCCCTTATTTTATTATTACCATCGCAGTTTTTGACTGAAATGTGGCACTGCCGAATGTACGCAACGTTTATGCAATACAATTAGGTACAGTCTGCTACTACTGATAACATAACTGATAAGATGATGCCGGAAATATAACATATTCTACCGCCAATAAATTGAACTTCATTGGGAATAAAGTCTGGACCCATCTAATTTATGTCATTGTTAACTTGACCACCGGAGCCGCCACAGGTATTTCTGCGCAATTAACGGAGTTACTAAAGCTACCGTTACTTTCGCCGGAGTAGTATCACCAACAGGCTAGCTATACAACTGCCATTATTTTAGCATAATTCAGATGAACTCTGACTTTGTGCCTTTTAGGGTGCATGATCAGGATACACAGTCTGGTATCCTAATTACGTAACTGGAAGTCAGACAATTTAAGATATATTGATTGAAATCAATCAGTCAGTGGTGTACTTGTCAGTTAGATACAATAACAGAAGACTGTTCGACGGAGTGAGCTAGTGGCTATAAGGGGGATGATGCCTAGCAACATATGTACCTGGTTATTATGGGGAGATATATATAGAGATATTTATACATATTAGAGCTGGGTAAGAATAAATAAAACCGATTCCGTGAACAGATTTGAGCCTATATATGTATATATTTATATATATAGGCCCACCGGAGTGAAAAAATTTTTACTGAATCGCAGTCAGTAATGAAACAACGAGAACAGTTTCTTTTATATCGGATGGAAATATGCAGGAGGAAATGTAAATGTAAAACCTTACTTCAAGCAGTCAAGGGGTACACAGCGAACTTATGCTTATGCTTCTGCTTGTATTGTTAGAAGCAACATGCGTGAATTCATTCACCTTGTCAAATATAAAATACTTTTCTCATGATATTTGGTATTCAAGTTCGCGCATCATGTGACAACTGCATCGTCATGTTGCTGTATGCTAATGTGCCGACCGTGAACGCTGGATGTTTAAGTTGAATCAACACAAATGTTTCCCTCGTTCGGGGTTGTGAACAAAGAACTAAACAGTTTGCAAACAGTTTCATCTTATGAGAGGAATTTCATTTTCACCGGGTTGCCTGACCAGACTGTAAGGGCTGCTAGCTATCTTAGATTGAAGCAGATTGCGATCACGAGAATTTCACTCATTAAGTCTTTCCTATTGGATTAAAGTAAACCAATTCCTTGTCGAGAAAGGCTCTACAATGACCGTAAAATCTGTCATGTACATCCCTGAAGAAAACAGTCGTTGTGTCCGCGACTGCCATTTAGATCCAAGCCAACTGGAAGTCTACTTGAGCGGAAAGACAGGAGAGTATAATATTTATGAGGAAACAATATTGTTAAAAATTTGGTTAATTATATTTCTAGATGTATGTTACGAAAAGGATTTGTTTCAATCTAGGTACAATATGTAGGAGGAGAAGAATGTTCCACTGAGTTAGCCACAAAAGGGGATTAATGAATCAGTGGGAATAAACCAGACAACGGATACTTTAAACATGAGCATAGATCGTTTGTTTCCAGTTTAACATTAGCTCTCGCCGCATGTTTTGGGTGAAATAAGACCATTTCCTTCTGGATAATTCTTGTCTGGTTGTGACTAAATTGCATCTGGGTGCACGCACTGTTTTGAACTGGATGTTGTTAATCGAGACAAGTGTGCGGTATTACAAATCGGTGGTCGTGAAGTTTAGCGAATGAAGAAACGTGTATGCTTCCTACTACTGCTTTGCAGAAAAAACTTCCGTAAACAAATCATGGAAATTGATAACAACGGGATGGATGGTAGTGGGATATTCCATCAGCGGGTCACTGCCCCACAGTTCTGTTGGAAAAACTCCTGATTGTGCCATGATATATCGTCTGAGTTAGGCGTGAATTCTGATATTGGTTTTACAACGTCAAAATGGTTTTGATGGAAAAAATGAACGAATGGTCATTGAAAATAGCAAGAGAATCTGAAGTCGGGAGGTACTTTGAAATGAAATTGCTACATGCTTATTAGTAGCCCACTTAAAAACATCCCAATGCAATATCACTGTCATCCATTAGATAAGAATAATCGGTTCCAAGTTATTTTGGGGATTGGCTTTAATTTGTTTGTCCTATTGCGTTAGTGACGATGTTCCCAAAGAGCCCTTTATAAGGTGCTTCCTCTCGACGAGTAGGTTACTCATGAGTAGTTGAATGTCGCGGCCAAAAAACAAGGTGCATTAAGAAGTTTCCGAGATGTTCTGCTTTCGCTAAGAGACATTTTGTTCTCTGCTCCGCTTACTTTCCAGTTCTTGGCATCGCTTTTGTCTCATGCTAAATGAAATGTTGAATTTGGTCATTTTGTTGGAACACTTGAGACTGGTGATCTTTCCTTTGTTTTCTCCGGTCCTCCGAGCTGCATTATGTTCGTGCACTTTCAAAGGGGACCAAAAAAGCTCCTGCTTTACTGTGGGTGACTTAAGCAGATATTCAATGTTCGCCTCGTTGACCTCATTTCGTGGTGTACGGAAGTATTCAGTCTGCCTGTACTCGACCTTGTGATGATGCCTTATAAAATGATTCCAAGGGCTTTGAATTACAACGAATGATTTCTTCAAGAATGCCAAGTTCGACATGGAGATATTCCTGTCAAGAAATCTAGCCTAGGGTTCGTCGGGAATGACTGGACATTACAGAGTTGGCTACAGGGAACAAAGTCCCTACCTTCGAATCACGGGCATCTCAAGGCAGGGTGTGAATTGGGCAAGCAACTAGCTTGTAGGATTGAAGATGAGGATAAATTGAACCGGACAACTATATCAAGGAAAATAAGGTTTTCGGTACTGATAATAATCGGGATGTGCTGACAAGGATATGGTTGACGGATGGTGGAATAAATCTCAGATTAAGAGGAATTTCACCATAGGAACCTGGAGGCTTGTACACCGGATGAATCGCCTCTTTCGCATCCTATGCAAACCTGCACTGTCAGATTTTCTTTCTGTCGGTATTAAAATGGAAAATGGATCTAGAAAGAAGAATGAAACATACGGCTTAGAAGCCACTGGAATTTTCAATAACGAGAAGTTCATATTCAGCAAATTGCATGTGAGCGATCTAATTCCGATGATCACTGAACGATCCTACTGAGATTGCATCTTATTCTTGTAAAACGGTCTCGCTGTCGTTGTACTGGTCATGCGCAGTGAAATTGTGGAGACGCTGCGAATTACGTTGAGCCTAAGGAAGCAAAACTAGAACATATCTTGGATTATTTGATTGCTTTTTGTATGACAGATTCACGCAATTAATTGTGTTTACCATTTCCGGGTACGCGCAAGCTCAAGTACAGTGATACTAATTCTCCCGCACTATGACTCTACTAAAGACTGAAACCATAGGATGAAATACGAAATGTGTTCTCATTCGTGTACCAATCGAGTGATCAATAGTAAACGACATTTGTTCGGTTGCAATTGCGATTCTTAGGCATGTAACGGTTGCGTAAATGCGTAGATTATCTAAATAGTGAATGACTTTATTCCGGTAGGTTTACGTAGGCAAACTATGAAATCTCTGCCTTGTTCATACCATAAGTCATTGACATCTCAAAATAAAAACTCGTTTTGTACAAGAAGTAACCGGAACTAGGCAACTACTCATCTATGATGATAAGAAAGCAAAGAATACGATCCCTTCAGTTCTTGAAAGCATAAATCGTCAGTGTGAACTTTCTAACAATATCCTTGTTAAAATATTATTCATTCAAAGGCATTTTGCCCAAACTGGTCACTATGCTAATTTGTAAGTGCATGATGCCGTGCATTCCGGTTATAAACTTTGAAGCATGCTATTCATGTTCGACCGGCAAAAGAAGAAAAAAATCCAGTAGTTATTTACGCCTATCTTCTATTCTGTATGGTACACCAATATCAAGTGATCCACAGAATTTGGATTAAGAGTTTCCGATAAGGAAGCCTGAAGATTTCTTACGCCCTGCCAATTTGCGTATCCAACAGTCTCCATGAAGAAATGTCAAACTATGAGGAGCTAATTTACGCCTGATCTCGGATGGACTTAGATCAACTTTTGGTTGAAGTGTTTAAGAATTGTGGCAAAATCGATCAATACGGAGACATCGAATACCCAGATTGCTGGGTTAATTCCATAGACCCTAACACACATCGTCTTGGCCAAGCGGCAGTCTGGGATACATCATGTTCACGAATAATCCTTTGAATATCTATGCATTCATAAAGATTTTTATCACATTTCGTGATTCAACTAACAAAAGAAAATCAAGTGTCTCACAACCTGGTGCCAATAGTGTGCGGGATTGGTAGTTTTGTTTGTCTATCTGTACCTTGTACTTCATTTTCAAGCAAGCAATTTATGTTGCGTTGAGCGTTGATGGTTGTTATTAACTAAGACATCTAAACAAACTCAGCCCCAGAAAGCCCATTTCACCAGATTGTCTTTAAGTAGACACATCAAATAATTTCACGGACGGCATTCGCGGATAGAAGAAGTTCACATTGCTGAACCTGCATCTATTATATACTGTCAAACCATATAAGTATTGTCAACAACTCTGCCCTATGTCTAGTCATCATATCCGGCTTGCATTGGCACAGCGGTGCTTGCATGCACTGCGCATGGGTTTCAGTGTAGAGTGCTTATTTTGAATTATTCGCAATAAATATTGCCTTTTTGAACGGATGTTTGGGGTATGCCTGGAGGAACGAGCCATGAAAATCCTTCTTTTGTGCCGACGGTGCAATGTTCTCCAAATCCCAGTAATAATAGTGGAGTGTCGACAACAAATGAGGTTGGCTAGTGCATTAGTGGAAAATTCAGACAACAGACTATAAGACGATTACTGACGGGTATGACCAGGTAGGGAAATGTCACATCATCCAATGGTGACACTGGAGCGTTCGTAAACGATCATTGCATTTCATTAACAACAAAACTTTCCAATTCACTAACGTCGTTAATTATTGGTTATTGGATGTCGTATGTTAAATAACAACGCCATATTTTGTAATAGAGACCAAAGACAACTTTGACGAATTTGCCACTGTTGTTTTAGTAAGTTGTTCCCTTAGGCAGATTATATCTTCCACTATTCTTTCACATTTGAAATTACCTCCAGAAATATTCGTTTCTTCGATACCTGCAAAAAAGACGTAAAATTTGATTTCTTCTTTTACGACTCAATCGCAGTCCTAGGACCACCTGAAAGTTTTGATCTATTCTCTGTAATTTTAAAATGAGTCACCGGAAGTGCCGCATAAATCCTCTTGTTTGATTACTATTTCTTCATTGGGTACAATTTTGTGCGTCCTCTGAACTTAGTTCATGCAGAAACACGTTTACACATCGTTTCTGATGCAGTCACATCGGCTTGGAAACGGCGTGCACTGAACCCCTTTCAAGTCAGCCGAAGTGCGTTAAAGACTACAGTGTTAGTGACTGTAACAACTATGGTACGTAATGGTGACAGTACCAATGGTTTCGGTTGTTAGAACAACGAAGATCACTCTGTGGAGATATGCACCATTCGTGCACTGTCTCTGTTACAGGCACCAAAATAGTCACTTCCACACACGACCATATGCACGAGCCAGATGGAGGCCTGGATTCGCCGCAAGTCTCATCACTGACCCTCAAACATCAGTGAAGTTGTCTCGCCTTTTGGTCTGAACCATTCTGTTCTGCACCTGTTCTCGTTTTCATGCACCTTACATTCGTCACCGATTCACATATGCATCGATCATTATGCCGAAATCGTAAGATACACAAAATGTCATATTCACTTGAGTTTTGATGCCCTCTTTAACTCAACTTCTCGTTAAAAATCAAAGGTTTACGGATGTTTGGTGTTCATTCAGCTCAAAGATAATAGTTTTGATTTACAATAAAGCTATTCAGCAGTTGAGCCCGTTAACACAGATTTAAGGGTATTAAGAGAGGTAGAGTGAAACTAAACGGTAAAATAATTACTAAAATGAAAGTTAACACTGAAGGCATGCCGATGCAGCCTAAGATTACCACAAAGCAGATTTTGTGGTGTTACTACTCGTTTATTACTTTGCCTTATCCTTCACGCCCATCCGATGGCACAAAACACCTTTTTCCACTGTCAAATAACCGTACAGAGTCATCATAATTTTTTTCAGAAAATCATTTGATACATTTTAGTAGTAGGGAATTGAATGTCTTCATGAAATAATTCACCGTGTGATATCATCGCTCAACTCACCATAAAGAAACCATGGATGCACTATACAGCTGTTTCATCCTTGTTAGGAATCAGCAGCAGCCTGCCCGGTAGCGTAATGGCTAAGGCGTTCGACTCAGAATCGTTCGTCCTTGTTCGGGTTCGCGTCCCAGTTCGGGCGCGGTGGATATGAACTGCTGATGATTCCTAACAAGGATGAAACAGCTGTACAGTACTTCCATGATTTCTTTATGATGAGTTGAGCCATCATATCACATGGTGAATTATTTCATGAAATCATTTGAATGGTACCAACTGCACAAATTCTGCGTTTAACACACGATCACTTTGGCCCTGTGTTCAATTCGTCCGGTCTGTTTTATTGTTGATAGTTTGAGGACGGATATTTGCGACGAACAATATCGTTCCACAGATTTCGGGCACTGCACATGGAATCTAACACTTTGAAATCGAAGTTACCAGGACTAGTAAAAGTCAGTTTTTTCTTTCTCTAACCACCGTGTCACAGCTGTTCATTTTTCGTAATTCCATTCGTGCGACCTCTTGGAGCTACCTTGTAACTTATTCAACCGGTCCTAGTTTAAACATGCTCCACTTTTACATAAATTTAAGTATTATGCAGTCTTTACAAGGTTGATAGTGCTACCCTTGGGGTTTCCATCAAGGACGTTTCATCATCGATCTGGCTGTCATAAGTGGCGCTAGCAAGCAGTTGATGTTTTTCACTGTAGTCGTAGGTTTGTTCCTAGTTTTGAACTTTTACTTCATTACAGTTTCGCTTCGGTCAACTATTGACCTTACACCAGGAAGCTTTAATTTTACTTGCTACTTCGGGCACCTTTAGCTCAAGACCGAAGAAAACGGGAAGCAGAAAAAAACAAACCGCAGAAGAAAAAAGTTGAAGAATTAAAAAGAACAGGAATATTTTCGTTTGCAGGAACCACAGACTTCCGCTTTAAGCCATATCATCAATTGTCACCCACTATCACTTGAAGAATTTCATGGTACCTTACCATAAGGTCAAAGTGGACACCAACAGAGTGGGTTTTATCGCCTTTTTCTGTACCTCTACCCGTCTTCTAATTAGTACCTGCCCCAGGAATCGGAACAAAAAGAAGCGGTCATTCTGTGGGCACAGGCAACACATGTTCCAACTACATTAATTTNCTGCCTTGTCTTTCAATGTCTCCAGTTGACGAGTCTTTCGGACACCAACCACGGAGACGTGAGACACATACTTTACCCGTGTGGTAGACTAGTGTTCGCCATTTGCAACGCATGACTCAATCAGTGTAGTCTACTAAGTTTCATGCGCTATGGTAAGATGTTCTCAGAACTAATACCTACTATTAAATTCATACCCTCTACATTACTCATCTGGTTGTTCCATCGAATCCTCGCGACAATACGTAGACGTCGGTGGTCGAAACCCTCCTACCGACCTACATCTCCTTCACGCATACTCCATGCTCGAACCTTCGACATACGCGTGTTTACTTCTCTTGCCGATTTACCATCGTTGGACGCGCAGCTACCAAGGTAGGTGAAACGGTAGAAAATCATTAATTCCTCCCTATGCAGTGTCAAGTTCGGGACTACTGTCGTCCAGTCTTGTAACATCTTTTTGCACTTTGATGGTGCGAAGCACATGCCAGACTGAGCTATAGACCTCGAGAGCCTGTCCAATGCATGTTGTGCATGGCCTGCGGATTCGAACGGGCCCACGACGACACCTGCGTTATCTAGATCACATAGGTTCTCACCATTTTCCAGTTCGGTTCATACATCCTGGAGACCTTTTAAAGTATCTTCCATCTCCTCGATCATGACGAAGTTGAACAGGAATGGAAAGATGGACACCCTTGCCGAACGCTGCTAGTCGTTTCAAATGAACTCGATAGTTCGTATGAGCTACACCTCCAACGTCGCCTCGATTCAGCTGACCGGATTCAGTGAACGGGATTCTGTTTTTGCTTCCAAATGAAACGGTGAGGTTGGATACCAGTCCTTCTTGAAAGACAGGTTATCCGCGAGATATATGTTTCGGAAAAGCACAGGACCGATGATCTCGGTTGGGTATCTCCGTTATTTCTTAAGAACAATAGCGAAGTCGTCGCTTCTAGGATCATTCTGGACAACTAAACGGATTCCTAAGGACTCTTGTGAATCAACGATTGTGCTGATTTGTAAGACAATAGGTTTCCGTTCAGTAACCAAAGAGGAATCAGTTTGGTCAGTATCACATCCACATTGCTCTAGGGTATTATTTCTTACTGATTATCGCATGCCCATGAAAGATGTGCGCTTGAGAATCCAGCTTCTTTCTAGTCCGGTTGGAGAGATTTTGACCACGCCTTCACGTTGCAATACGTAATAGAACGTAAGCACACCCTCAGTAGATCAACGCCCCTGTCCCTCTTGATTTCTAGGAGGCTTTCGACTCGGTCGTTCGTGGCTTTTCCTATCAGTGACGGTTGTGCCAAACAGCCGGAATCGAGTTCATGCTCACGGTACCCTTTTCCCACAGTTCACCGCGAGAAGTGGCTTTCGTCAGGACTTTCCTCGCCCATTGTTTCTCTACAACTTTACAGCCCAAATGCCTATGGTTTCGCTTATCCTCGTGTGAGAATAGTGGCGTTGATATTAGGTCAGACGGGAGTCTGTCTGACTCCGAATATACGGATGATGTTATGCTACGGAGTGAAGATCCAAGTTGTTTGCATTTTTTTTCAGTTGTCTGAATAATAGTGTAGGTACGTTTGGTGTGCTTTTTGTACAGTAGAAGTGAAAAATGAATTTGCAAGATTGAATTGGCTTGAAGCCAAATAGTTGAGTGGAGTGGATAAGTTTAATCACTTAGCTGATGCACACAGTGCATATGATAACAGTAAATTCGAAACTGTCATACATGTCAGAAACCTGGCTGCTTCCGATGGGTGTGCATACCATAAAAAATCTGCGGCTTCGGCGCGACATCCGGTTATTGATCAATAGTTGAGTATATACAGCCACAAGGGGATGGCTACTGGAATACGGCTCAAAACATGGCCGTTGAGGGCAGATATATGTATTGCACGAATTTAAATATAGCTAGTGTTCCATCAAAATCACGTCGTAGAATGGAAGTAATGAGCGAAAAAGGCGAAAGAAACCAAATTGTCTAGAGTCTGAAACACATGCTAGTTCTTCTACTCCCCATCTTACCATCACCGGCCATCCATCGGGATCCATTAGTTCTCTGTGAGCCTGGTACTACCCGGTTTGCCAGACCGAAGTAGAGGGTTGACTTAGGGGACTCTACCACCAAATGGTCCAACCCACAAACCAGCACTACGATCTGAAAGTCATGTGACCCATTAGGGTCTTGTGACTGATTGTTCAATTCAAAGACCCTTCGGATGGGCTGAACATCCTGGGGCTCAGTTCACCCATTTGGTGTGGACGCCGGTGAGCATACAGGCGTGTGCTTCGTCCGCCGCCTGTGGTTGATTTAGAACTAGGGTATAGCCAATTCCCTCAGACCGATTATCAAAGATCAGCCAATCCGACGGAGAGTGCTGTCTTGGTCCTTGCACCTTAGTGGGAATACCTTTCGCACGGGTGTTAGGCTTTCTCAACAGAGGCTATTTGAGGCCGTGATTTTAGAGCATTTTATGAGGAGTTCAGGACGAAGCCTGCTCTCGGCCATACTGAGATATGTGGTTGAACTATTAAAAAAGGCACTGAATCAAAATAGGTAAAGGTGGCCGGGACATGTCCTGCACATGTTCACAGAACGACAGCTTCGTATTGCTTGCTGTTCTTCGAGGAAGATAATGCTTAGGAGGTGGTTGTGGATGGCTAGTGAATGACTTGGCAGGAAGACTGGCTGATTAGATTCTCGGGTTGGAGTCATCGAGATCCTCCCAAACGATGGTTATAGACAGTAGATGATTATGGCTCGATGCCACAGTCAGCAGTGTTCTTGCATTCTAAATCTTTCCTTTCCTATATGACTCCCCAGCTTATTACCTTGTAGCTGATCTTCCACTATTTCTAGTTCATTTTTCTTCCAAGTAGATGAGTGGCAATGTGCCTGCTTAGCGTTTTATTATCATTTCGAGGTTTTACTCATGATAGTAAAGCTCTTTAGTATTCATCCCGACGAAAACGTTTCGGTTGTATAATTCAGAGACATAGTGGCTAAATACTAATGGGCTGCCAATCGAGAAAAGCCACATCTTTCCAATTCCAAAAAAACGAGTTTTCCCTAGAGGATTTTGTTCCTGGAGAATCATTTCGTAAGACGGGAATCGGTGTTTGGCGAATGGTGTGTAGTCGCCAGGTTGTGCTTCATTACGATTCCTAAACCAGATATCGATTATCGGCTGTGCCAAAACGTAAACTATACTACTGTTACATGTTAGTAGTAAGAGATTAAATATTTTCATGAAATAATTCACCATGTGATATCATCGCTCAACTCACCATTAAGAAGCAATGGAAGCACTAGGCACTGCACAACTGTTTCATCCTTGTTAGGAATCATGAGCAGTACATATCCACCGCGCCCGAACTGGGACGCGAACCCGGGACGAACGATGCTGAGTCGAACGCCTTAGCCATTACGCTACCGGGCAGGCTCTGAACGGTTTGTTCAACTTCACTACATGATGTTGCACCTATCTATGACTGATTTGCACAGTTACTGTCCACTAGCTTGCAGCAATCGACTCCCACTGATAGATGACTTCTGTGCAGGTAGCCTAAGTACGACGAAGGCTTTGGATATGACCTACAGAGCTTGATTGCTTGGTACGTTAGTAGTACGGGATTGAATGTTTTCATGGTATAATCCACCGTGTGATATGATCGCTCAACTCACCATAAAGAAACCATGGAAGCCTGGTACAGCTGCAGAGAAGTCATCTATCAGGAAGGGTCGATTTCTGTGAGCTAGCGGACAGTGACCGTGTAGATCAGTCATGGATAGGTGCAACAGCATGTGGCGAAGTTCAACAAACCGTTCAGAACCTGCCCGGTAGCGTAATGGCTGAGGCGTTCGACTCAGCATCGTTCGTCCCGGGTTCGCGTCCCAGTTCGGGCACGGTGGATATATTACCGTTACTTAACGTCACGTTTATGCTGTACAGTTAATGAGGTTGTATACACCGTCAAAGTAAACCCAGCCTGAGTCATGTTCGGTGGGTAATGTGAACTGATGCAATATTTGCTCGACCGATGGAATTCGAATCAAGATACAGTTGTCGCCGTCTCCGAAATTTTTTTGCTCTTCCTGACTGCAAGTTTCGTGCGTTTCCTCCCTCTAGTAATTCACATATCTTGGTAAGATTGGGACCACAAGCGGTCCGTGAGACACTCGTAAGTCCGGAGGAAAATGGTCTACGAAAACTAATTTGGTACATAATTTAGTAACAGTAACACTTTTTACTTTCGCTATTTTTGTCATGCATCATAGAATATTTTAGAGGGACTGACCAGTGGGGTAGTAATCAATGTTGGAAGTAGTCCAGCCTGCTGTTCTTACTGCCAAATGTCACGATGTGAACCGTTTGATCTAAAGGTGTGCAAATTATAACCTTTAAACTGGCTTCTGTAAGTCCATTTGGACACCTTGGTTGTGGCCCACGAGATCCTGTTATCGGAGGGTTGGAGACCGTGGGTGGTATTGCTAGGCGCCGCAATCAATCGTGTTTCTGTATCGGGAATCTTTTCTTATTTTGTATCGTTCTTCAACTTATCACTTCATAATTGCTCTTTCGCTGTTCCTCATTCATCTATTTTTCGAGAGATCCGTGCCATGTAGTAGCAATCGAAACCAGAGTACATCAGTGCATGTTTATTTGATAGGTGTTTGAAGCCCTCCTTAACACATGCCAAGAGGTGGTGTATAAAAGCAGCGATTTTTTTAACAATTGACAAGCAGTTTAATCGCTAAAAACCAGTGCAGTGTATTACGTAGAGACGGGAAAAATCAGATTCACTTGTTATCCAATTCTGCATGCCAATTGAGGCAATCCATGTTCCCACGATTTATCCTTATCTGATTGGATTTTTTGTCGAGCCAAAAAGTACTCTGGACGATTTCCTTACTTTGCGATTGGTTTGTAGGCTGCAATTTCAATTGATTATCTTTCCATTACTCTGCCTCTGCGCTAAAGAAGCATCGGCAATTGATGTAACTGTTTGCCGTCTGATCGCTGTTAGTTGGCCGAAATGTCATTTTTGCTACTGATATTGTTTTTAGTAATTAAATGTTAGTGAAATTCACTGAGGATCAATGGTGGTGTTGGGTCCAAAGTGGCGGGAATTGTTTGTGATCTCTGCGGGTGATATTAAATTGACCGGTGATGGTCAATTGGATTAGGCATCTGCGTCCCAAAATAGTCAAAGGTTCGAATTCCAGATCCGCCGGCCACTTCGGTGATAGATGGCGATTCGCTGTCACTCGACTCGTTATCATTCTTGACCTTGTAACTCCGTATGTAGTTCTGTGCTATTCAACATTACAGAGTCATTGTTGCCGGTTCCCCTCTCGGCTTAGCGGGCATTATTGGCTATGGGGCATGCCCCTTCTATCACACTCGCGTCAAACATTTCGTAAAAAAATGTGTTTAGGCTTTGTGGTCATACTTATTAGGATGAAATAATTAATCTTACATTTCGTTATCTACGTGGCGCTGCGAGGCAGTTAATAACGAAAATGCTTTTCAAACAGTGGTGGAATTGTTTAACATTTGTCTTTTTTTCAGTTGCGTTTCATGATACAATGCTGATTCTCGTTTCTTTTGAAGCATATCTTAATGGGTGTCATTATAGCCTCCGTAGGATGTTTTTTCCATATGGATGAGACAAGCAGTATTTACAGATAGCACCCCCCTGTCCTGTTCATGTGAATGTCCTCGTGGTCCATCTTTACACACACACATGGGTGAATTTTCACGTTGTAGTTTGTGGCTCTTCTGTGATTATACAAATGCGTTCGTTAGTGGGTTTGTGAATCTTATTCGCATTTGGTTTCTGAAGCTCTTGACCGGAGGTATTTGTCTAACGCTATTTCATGACTATTCATACCGCAGAAGATGTTTTCTTCGGGAGCTCCACTTGGATCCTCTGACTCTAAAGTTTGACCCGCAGTACAATGTGGCGCTGAGAATACTGCTTTTACCACCAGACCCCAGGAATGCTGAAACGGCAATGGTACACACATATCGTGTCTTATTGCTTCTTTTACCCTCAATCGAGGTGCATTCCACTAACCAAATATATTTGCGGTATCTGATACTCGAACATGTCACCTCAGTGCCACGTTATCTGGGATTGGTAATAATCAAGCGAACTTTATGTGATCATGATCATATTCATTCCGATATCCGACCAACTCATAAGATCTCGCCAACCAGTAGACACGTTTATACGATACCGATAATCGTTGCTTTACGAACACAATGTTAGCAGCTTTCATATTTAGGAGTTATGAAGCACATCTAAACGGTATGTAATACATCTGCTCCCAGTTCTCCTGACTGTTGGCACAACATAAATATCGTATACTCGGGCACAGAGATTTCTCCAATTAAATTCCAAAATGCGAAATTCTTACCCTCTGAACACTAACTGAATGTGTACAAGTTCGCGTATTCAGAACAGAACTCACACTCGGCATACTGCTACTGTATAGATGCAACTGAATCGTACTGTAAATATACTTAGAATGTCCCACTGCAAGTAAGAAAGTAAGCTACCCGTTTCGTGAATACTAAATTTGTGTCACCTTCATTTATTCAGTAGTGCATGTGACTCATATTGTTAATAAGTCTCCCGATTTTGTTGACCATCCGCCCGATTACATATATGTATATAATATATATATACATAATATATATATATATACATTACTCCTTTATTGAAGTTTTTCTCGAACGATCCGGCGACTGTTGATATCACGGATTTCATTTTAAAAGATTTCGACTGAATCTTATGCATTCGCGGCTAGGGAGGTGAAGTGAGATGGAAAGATGTCCCGTTTTCTTTTTATCTGTGATAAGTGAATTGCTGTTGGTTTCCGCATCTCTTCTACTCTCTATATAGGGTTGCATTACGCGCTGTCTTTTTGAATGCCTCAATGGTTTTCATCTTTTCAACTTTCCTGGAACATCACTCTAACTCGATTACATTTCGCCCCCTTGGAATCATTCCTTCTCGAGGACCTTCTGTGCGTCCCTTATCTATCCGAGTTTCCGTGCAAAGCTTGTTTGCCCCCTCGTATTGCGGGGCGAAACTGGTTTTCGATTTCATGTTAGACGTCTTTTGTACCCTCACATCTTACCTTTTGAAAATCTGGGATTAATCTTATACTGAAATCATGCAGTCATAAGTGAGTTGGAGATTCATCGTCTTTGTCATTTCCCAATCCGTGTCCAATGTAATGGCGTCCGTCTGATCAACGACTCCATCATTTATTGTTTGCTCACTATCAGGTGTTTGCTTCGCTGTCCCTCCTCTATTGACGCCGTTTTGTCGTTGTTCCTTCAAAATCCCCACCCTCCCCCTCAGTTATTTCCGGCCCCAGTTTCTTTCACTGTCAGCCTTGTACACAGCGTGCGAATAGTGCACGCTGCGTTTCCACTCCCAGATGTTGACCTTCTATCTTTCAATTGTTTTCTCCCAAATTTCAAACTCTAGAACACGTTTCCTGTTTTGAAACGCAAAATTGGATAAGACGCTTGCGTAGATTCCAGTTCGTCAATCGGCAAACGCTTCTATCTCTCGTCTCCCCTTGCTCTAGAGGCCACACCCAACTAAGCAGAAAAACGTTCGTCTACCAGACCAAAACAATTCGCCTCTATTGTTTCTTTGTGGTACACACTAAGTGGTGTATTAACTTACCGACCAAATCGGCCCATCGTTATTAACTGATCTTTTCACGCGGCTTTTTTTGCCCAATTTATCGATCGACGTAATCGGTGCGATGCCACCGCATTTGTGTTAAACTTTGACCAGGATAGTGGATACGAGGATTCAATGTCTGCTATCCTGACACGTCCCATTTTTGCATTTTTCACCATCGACATTTTTTTTCAAAAATAATGTGGTTCTTTTGTGAATATTCCCCTATATAGACCAATTGATGCGGTCTACTCATTTATCCCCGGGTTTTGTCGTTTTCAGTGTCACTAATTGAACGTGTAACTGCATTAGAAACATAATTTGCCCATGTGGTAAAAATCACTGTCACTGAGCTAACGGTTTCTCTAAACTCAGTTTTCTTATGGAAACGCATGCGAATCGAATAGTCTCAGATAACTCACACACATTCTTTGTCGGCACGTTTCGTCTTGAATTCGAGTGATTTATGTAAAATGGTTAACATGTCAGTCAGTGTTAGAAATTGCAATTGCCAATGTAGTTCAACCTCGTCAATAATTGTCTAAGTATTATTCAAAGGGGTTCTAGACTTCGTCGATTGGTTCTCTTTCCGCGATCCCCGATTGGGCGTCCGGGATCAGCATCTATTTTGGGAGGCAAGGTAGTACAACGCTTTGGAAGAATCATGGTTCCGTTGGAAAATCGGGTGACTTAGGAAACTAGTCTGGGACAGTTGATGTGTGGCAAACCCGTGGTTTCGATGGCAATGGACTAACAATCAAATTTATCCAAAATTAAAATGTGTTGTATTGCACACCAAAAAGTAACAATTCATTCTTTACTTACTAATTTTACAATCGGTCACCCCAGCTACCTGGAGGCTCACCAATTTGCATCAGTTTAACACCCCCGAGCTTACGAACCTCACACTTACTATAAAATCAAATTTGTATTAGGCAGCCACCCAGTTATATTGATTACTATACATTTCCAACCTGTGTAGCTTCACAGGCACTTTGGTTTTGGTCACTTCAAGTGATTGGCAACACTCAATATGCGCCCATTCAATGCCACAATACGATAGAATATTTAACAGGATATAATCATCAGAGTTAATACAGTCCTTATCGACAGTCAAAATCGAAACTCTTTTTGAACCCCGCTATTCGATGTTTTTGCCGCTGTCTTTCATTTCTTCCCTCGGATGCAGCTGAAAGAATAACAGAGAATCAATTCGTGACAAAAGCGATTGAAGAGGACGGGAATACGAACTCCACAAATCAGTCACCATCACGTCATCCATCCACTGTGTTGAATCCAACAGTTTTGATTGAACTTCGTCACACATTCGATGGGGATTTGGCACAACTGGCATATGTTCCGTTTTGCCGTCTTGCTGGTAAGTGTTCTGTTTTTGTTGGGGACACTTTCTTTACAACTTGCTTTCCGATTTGCTAACCAACTTACACCGTTTTACTCATCCTCAGCTTACATACTTGGTGCGTCCCTGGCGTGCGGATAAAGAGCCGGCCACGGCCCAGGTGGTTAGCCGTGAATAAGGTAAGCACAAGCCTGCCGAATAAGCAGTCACGGACGAGCAGTAAGAGCGTCGAGGGTCTGGTGGATTTTCGCTTGGCGAGCAATCTCCCTAAAAATACCACAAGAGCACTGAGACTTGACGAGTGTAGCTCGCCAACCACCTAGAGCCATTGCCCTGTCGTCGTGTTTTCCACTGACCCGGCAAGGATTTCCAGAATGGCCTAGGAACCGATCATTGGGCCACTGGCTCGTCTAGAATGACTCTGCTGCCTTGCAGAAAGGGCTTGGTTGCACAAGGTCTTGAGGTACATCCTCAAATAAAAGGGCCTACTCTGGACTGGTCGATCGAGCAGTACGACAACATATAACCGTGACTTTGACTGTTGTTAGTGCGAATATTTCTGGCTCTTTTCTGGATTGCGAAAGTGACCTCGGTTTTCTCATCTTATCCGTCAGATAGCATCGAAATCTCACCGAACCCGCTTCCGCTGGCTGATGCACTTCTTCAAACTCGATGCCCTTTTCAAACTAAACAAGCTATCGATGTGTGCTGTATGCAAGGGATTCGCATTCAAATCTCTAGCCCTGTTATCCGACTGACATTCCCACCTAGCCCTTCTGTGAAGTTTCATGTGTCTTTCTGGGGACCCTGAGTCTGCGCCCTTTGGTGCTGCTAGGGTTGCTTTATGGTTCTCAGTGATAGAGTTGAGGCTGCACTACTTGACTGAATTCCAGTCCACAGCCGGCTGTGCGCATTGGTTGAAAAGGTAGGATTTTCCCCATCTCAAAACATCAATAACCACTGGTCGCTTATCAAAAAATTTCCTTGCATTCTGTTGACTTATTTAGTTGTGGGCGAATCCGCCGCGTTGCAACATCCTGGATTTCTGCGGAGTCTCTGCGACTTTCAGAAGCGAACCAATCAGTCCATGCCGGCTGACAGCGAGTATACTGGAGCACGGCGCGTAACGAGACATGAACTCAAGGCAAGCTTGGGTAGGGTTCACAAGATCTGGTGGTTTCGACGAGCTTTGGAGATGGGATATGCTCCCGCTATGGGAATTTCCCACAAACTGTTTCACCTCACTAGAGCTACCGATAGGAAAGCATTGAGTGTAAGCGATACGATCTGTGAAGCGGACGGTTCACCAATGCACAACCTGCAGCGACGTCTTGTACACTGGGTGGAGCACTTTCGAGCACAATATAGCTGGTCCTGAGCGTCAGCGTCTCCCGCGGCTATTCCGGCAAGCGTCCAGTGGCCTGGTACAACAGACCCAAAAACTGACGTAAAAAAATCAAGTAAATCCGAGCCTTAGGATGTCGTAAAGCCCCGGGCTCCGATGGGCTATCCCCAGTCCTTTTTAAAGGTGGAGAAATGAGACTGATCGGAGGACTGCAAGTTTTGTTCTCGAGATTGTGGTACTTCGAGATAGTCCTCTTCTTGTAGGGGGAGTCGATCGTTGTCCCCATCTTCAAAAAGAGCTTGTGCAGTGACTGCGCTAACCATAGGGGTATTAGCTTAACCCCGACTGCGTCAAACCTGCTTTCGTCTGTCATTCTTCTCGGGTTGTGCACGACGCGTGGTGAACAAACTCTTGAGGAACGGACTGAGTTTCGCACTGGTCATGGATGCGTTGATCAAATATTTACCCTCCGACGGGTTTTAGAGAACTGTTCTTCATTTCAAAGACCAACAACCATTTCTTTTCAGCTGTCAGAGAGGATATTCTGCAGAACGCTTTATCTAGTCTTTTAGATGGTAGAGTTGAATTTTTCCCAGGGAACAGATTGTTTGACTTAGAGTACGCCGACGATATCGCCTTTCTGAGTGACGATGCACAGACAGTTCAACGTGCGTTCTACCACTTGGCGACCGTAAGTGCTTTGGGTCTTCAAAATACAAGGTACCTCTTCAATACTGATGAGAGCCTGTGCCTGTACTCACCTTTTTGAGATGACGGGTTAGTAGTCAATAGCTTCAAGTACCTTTAGGAACCTGATCACACTTGGTAGCGGTGTTCGGCAGATCTAATCACGAATTGCGGACCTACGGCACTAGTGATGCCGCCATGACATCCAACTTTCCCTTAAGGGGAGGGTGTACAATGCCAAAGTTCGTAGTGTTCTACTTTACTTTTGCAAGACCTAGTCTATCCGTGTTGAGGATGTCCGGCGAATTTCTGTTTTTGACCACCGATATCTCCGAAGCATTGCTCATGTCTGGTGGGAACATCGGGTGAGCAATGACGAAGTGTATCGTTGTGTGCTGGGCGCAGACAGTCATCCTCTGGCTGAGGTGATCGCTCTACATCGTCTTCAGTTTCTTGGACACGTATTGTGTATGTCTGTCCATCATCTTCTTTTTCCTACTCTTTTTTCACGTGCTGGGCAAGGCATGAACGAGTGACGTGGTTGTCAGATTACGATTTGGATTAGAGGTCTGGAGGAGTTGGTTTCGGCTTTGGCCTCGGTTGACGTTTTTCGTCTTTTTGGTTAGGTCCCACGCGATGAGTATTGTTGTTGGTTGGAGAAGCTGAGAGATATGGCCCAGAACCGAAGTCGGTAGTGCAAACGCTGTTAGTTGATCGGGATTCCTAAAAACGTCCATTAACAAATTGTCATCGGAAATTGCCACATATTTTATAATCTGATTAGGAATAATGTTCCGGGATAATCGAACGTCAGTGGATTTACCAGGCAACTCCGCGACTCACTAATTCACCGTATGGTGCGTCATACGGTGCGTCAACCAGCACCTTATGAGGAGCAGTTTAGTTTTCGCTCGTACGCAGTAGGTCTTGCTTTTCAGCCTGCCGGTGAAAAAATACCGTTGAATGCCGGTCATCCGTCGCTATCGGAGCTTATAGTAGTTCCGTGACGAGTGAAACAAGTGTACAATGCTTCCCTGGTTTCTTTATGTTCGTTTGGTCGTTGATTCCACATAGTGAATAATTTCGCAAAATCGGTTTTTTAGGAGACGACATAAAGGTAGTCAACCTGTTTGCGCAGATTTGTCGGTGCGACGAGGAGTAGCGATCACCGACATGACCAATCGTTGACTATTTCAGACTAGACTTGTACTCTTCGCCGTTATGGTGGTCAGTGTTATATACTTGTCTGTTCTAATTTTTGTACCCGATTCTTCATGTTTGAACCATGAAAATACGTATTCCATCCCAAGATTGGAAAGTTTATATCAAATAGTGGAAAATGAAGTGCTTGTCAAAGTCGGCTACTATGGAATTTAGGATGGAGCTCGATTATACCTGTGACATTGTCCCTTGCACTTTCGGACGCAATGGTTTCTTTCACTGAGCATATTCTATGCTAACTTTCATCACAGGGTAATCGCGCCGTGTTCATTTAACGCTTTAGCAAACGGAATCGCGATGTGTCCCAAGATTATCCTACTTAGATTTAAATTTATACGGCAGATTTCTCTCCAAGGCTTAATGCCTTTGGTTCATTTTCTATTACTCAAGAGTTCCATGATATAGTTCAATCACGGAACTTCTATCACCAGGGAAAAAATTCTCATTGGCTGTTTGTTCGCGCAATTTATCACAGGCATCCATTAAACAGAGAATCCTTCTACATTCCGTTTTCCGATGTAGGGACCATGAAAGACTCCACGAAGAATTGCGGCTCCATGGTTTATCTGGTGATAGCATTAAGGGTTGGGGAAGAAATAGTTTGCACGCATTAATTGACCCCAAATGTAAACTTCACTCGGATGCATTCAATGTCCGTACACTCATCCAAATAGTAAAACAAGCTTCTCTAGCTTGAATTCTTGGACCTTCCAAAATAGACGTATGCTGTCTGCAAAAGCCGCACAGCGTATCCTATGCTCGTGATCTTTTTTCATTGCTCAGTTACAACCCCATTCTCTCGCTTCACTGCAAGTATGCGGTGGTCCGCTAGTTATGAATTTAATATTAGGTATTGGTTCTGAGAATATTTTATCTTAGCGTATGAAGCTTAGTTGGGTCACATGTTACGTATTGCGAACGCTCGTCTACCACACGGGTAAAGTATGTGTCTCACGTCTCCGTGGTTGGTGTCCGAAAGACTCGTCAACTGGAGACATTGAAAGACAAGGCAGTGGACCGTGAACAGTAGCAATTGTGTTGCCATTTTCTATCGAATCAGACTGATTGAAAGAGTGCGTTTGTACAGTTAGACTGTATTCCGTGTGTTGGTTGCAGCAGCATTCTTATCTTTTCCCGCCAATGTAGGTCCACTCTCCGTTTGCCTTGGATATTCACTCTTCTTATAGAAACATGCAACTCTGGGAAAAAGGCAGCGGCCAGTGAGGCTTGCTTTGTTGTTTACCGCTGAACTATGATGGTGGTGATTTCACCATGGAGTCGGTTTTAAATATGGTCATCGATGAGAGGCCGGATGTGTATACCGGGGATATGACCGATTTTGCTATGCGGCTAAGAAACTCGGACGCTGCGGAGAGAAAATGTGGAAAGACCGTATGTGTTTGAGCACCCGCGTCTGTTCACCGTCGCTTGAGTCTAATGCGAGCTTACGTGTAATGGACTGGACCCTGGGGTTGAATCTTTAGAACTGTTGAATTTGAAGAAGTTAATTTAGTTTGGGCACGTGTTGTTCGCTCGACTGCCTCGCTATGTGCTGTTCTTCGAATTATCAGGTGATCGGAAGATTGTTCGAGATGGTTAGTGAGTGGTATAGCTGAAAAAAATGGGAACGTTAATTAGTGAAATGGCTGATTTATGTCCATTTAGACCTCCGGATTGGTGTCCAGAAGATCGTTCCACTTGAGGTTTGAAGACATTAAGTGAAATGACCGATTATCGTTGTTACTGTTGTACTTAGATTCGATTGTTCTTCTGGTCATTATCTCAGAATCTTTAATCACCTTTTTTGTTCACTCATTTTTCGGCGATCGATGCCTTGGAACAATAATTGTAACGAGAGCATATGATTTTACTGGCTCATGGTTGCCTAGATGGAGCTAAATTTGAGTCCATTATGCACAGACGCCCGAAACTGAATCGATGCTGTACTTTGGTATGACCGAATTGGATTATATTAACTGATTTTTTTCACAATGTCCCAGGTGTGTGCTCAAACTGTGAGTACTGTTTTCACATTTGAAAAGTCCATATCCTACCGCCACCCCCCGGTTCCTTTAATAGTTCCTTTTGTTTATCATTGTTTATTTTTGAACCTGTATCAGTGGTCTTCGTAGGATTACTAGCAAGAGACTTTTGACATGCTACGTCTAAATGTTTCATTTTGCTAACTAATATTTCTCTCATCATATTGCTGATCTGCTTCGATCCTCATTTGGATTTGTCGAATATTCGCCCCTGGACGTGTAGTTGCTTCACATGTTGACTGTTTGGGTATTACTCCTGCCTTCGCAAAGTCTTATCGGAGTCACGCTGATCATTTAGTTGGTAGCGATCATGCAACGATAAACCATGGTCGGTTTCTCGCAGAGATTATATAAAACCAACTGAACCATAGAAAATCGAGGATAGCCAATCAGCATTTGATCAAAAGAACGATAACCGAGTGCCTAACGGACTAAGCATTATTAACGATCGGATTTCGTGACTAGATAAATGCTTTGATTGAAGTAGAAGTGAAGCAACTACCTATCAGAGTGGATAAATCAGGAGGTACGAGGAAACAGTTGGAGTCATTGGCGTCCGTGCGGCCTTACGAATATGAGTCCATCAATTACGTAAGAACGAAATGCTTTGCAATGATACATTTTTTTGCGCCAATCTGTACAAACCCTGTGGCATCACATTTATGGCGAAGGACGAATATAGTCAGCGAGGAAGCTGAACGTAAAAGAAGCAATGTGCATATTTCACTGCCTGTGATAGCCTCTCCTTCCTACATTTTCAAATTGTTAGCCTTCCATCCTCTGTGGGCTTGATACCACCTGGTTTCCCAAGTTGAAGTACACGGTTGACTTAGTAAACCATACCTGGAGACTTCGACCATGTAGTCCAACCCATAAGGTAATGGAACGATCTTCAGTGATGATCCATGTGTGACACTGACTCGATTTTGATGCTCTCATTAGGGTTAATGGGATGAGAATGTTGCGGATTCTACACTGTCAAGTTGGGAAGTAACGGGCGATGCAAGGGTTCAGACACACTTACTTACTTACTTGAATCCTACTAGCTCTTCGTATGCAGTGGCCAGTTTTCCCGTTCGGTCAAAAAGCTTCAATAAGTTTGATGCAAGAGACACTGCAAGCCTCAGCAGATGTTGCTTTCGCGGATAAATCTATTCGTTACACGACCTGATGTGGTGTTCAACGCGCTGCCTGTTGGTACTGTTGGTTACCGATGACTGTCTAGAACTTCGTTCTTTATTCGATAGAGATTATTCCTATACCGAGTTCCATGGATCTAATTTGGTCGAGCAACTTATTATTTGGCAACGAGTCTCGTTCGCCTACACAGGAATCGCTATCTTCACCGACCAACTGGTATGCCAGGTTGTGGCAACTGATACGTGCCTAAGTTTCTCGCTGTCGCAAGAGCGTTGAGTAAATACGTGGAACAAAACAGGCGAAAAGTGCTTTTCAGAGCACAAAAGCCTGTGAACTCGAGTGCTAGTCATATGGAATGTATCTTTCACATCCAGTAGCACCGCTATTAGCCGCCTAATCACCCTCCTTCGTTTTCATTCTTTATCCTTGTGTGACTGTCGGGGCGGTTTCTTTTGATTGCTGGAATGTGGATGAAATGCTTGCACAAATTTCTCTGACCGGTTGAAACAATAAGGTTTGCATGAATGCATTCGGTCTGTTCTCTGAGCAAGTGGTCTAAATTTGATGATCATTCTCATATTGGTCTGTTTTTCTCGCGAACCGTCGTTTCCCACTAGAAGAAGTGTACACTGCTTACATGCAACATTTTGATCCGGCTTGGAATAAAGCGAACTTCCACCCTTGCTCTCTTTCTCTCTATCTCTCTCTTAGGTGGAGCGTACATAGACACATGCATATACAATGCGGATTGGATCCACACACTTATTGGTCATCGACTGGGACATCTCCACGAGGCACCCGTGAGCTGTAGTCTACCGTTTTCGAAATCTGCATTTGTTATCCACGGACAAGGCGGTGACGCGTGCATTCCGGACAACCAGTCCATGGTTAATTTCAATCCACTGATATCGACGGGAACCGCAACAACGGCAACAACAAATAATATTGTATTGGACGATAACGATCGTGAGAAATTGAATCTTGTAAGCTTTATCATGATTATGGTTACGCTTCCTTGCATCGTTTCTCTTCTGCGAAAAATTGACGCTTGTTTTCGTTAATGATTTTCTGCTTGAAAGTTTTTCGCCTCTGATGTACAAGCTTTGGATTCCATTACTAACAATTAGGTTGCAACACGCGAGACCAGCGCCTTTCCCTCTCCTCCCCTCCCCCCCACACACCCTCTCCGAATGAGATTGTAAGGGGATCATGAAAGAAAATTGCTGAGCCGATATGTAGTATATGTAATTTACAACATACGGCGTTACCTACACAGTCACAACCAAGGCAATGGTACAGGACATGACCTTTTGGCTGCTTGATTGGGTTCGCGTCAGAACAATTTGTGCGATTATTCTCTCCGAATGGTACAAGGGGTTTTTGTACTTGTACCGAACATCATTTTATGTACCTCAATCGGATTCAGGGACCAGATTCGTAAAATAATTTGCCGAAACTAATCCAAGATATAAGTTTCAGCTGGAGATATATATGTTTTCTTTCCGGTTTTTCATATCCTTTTGTCATTGGACCTGTTTAATTCCGAATTCACTTTTTTATTCTCGTTCATCCCCGTTATACGTATGCGGAATTTCGTCTTGCCACTCCTCTATTTTTCACAGATATCTTGTTCAACGCTTTACACTCACGGTCCATTTCATTTGCGCGGAACCTGGTTAGACTTTTTCGATCGTGAAATGCGTGAATCTGGACACACGCAATCCCAGAACTGGCATTTCCACGGCCGTCGAATCGCTGCCTTTTCCGGTACATGTCCGCGTTGATTAGTTATTCTTGAACTCAAAAAATACTGTTCTTGTGCTTACCTATACAATTATGTCAATATCTCTTGATGACGTTTACTTGTAAGGAAATTGACACAGGAGTAGGGTAGGTTTCATATCTGCATCATGCATATTGTTCTACTACATCGCTGTGAAAGTTAGGGGATGTGCCAACGGCGATTTCATACGCACCGACCTATGCTCACTAAAATTGTTCCTATCTTCGTTCAAGTAGGAAGATATCCCGTCGTTAAAACTGCACGCCTATTCAGATTATTCATTACGAATTCCGCGAATTTTTTTCCCCAGGCCACACTGCACAAATCAACTCGATTGACGTATTCCCAACGGAGGGTTGTTTTTTGACTGCCTCCCACGACAAGACTGTCCAGCTTTGGTCACTCGCCGACTCGTACAATCTCACTTATTCGAACAACGTTCCAATTGATCCGTCTGGGCTTCCCGCCAAATCTGTGGGATCCAGTTCGATCCTCGGGTCATCGAATGTGCACGGCTTGCTGTTATTGTCCACTTCATCCTCTTCTTCCTCGGCCACACCAACCGGACGAAACACGCCCACCGGGTCAAATATAGGACCTTCGGCATCTGTTGCTCGGTTGGTCTATCGGGAGCATCGAAAACCGGTGTTTGGAGCCCTATATTTACCCACCTACCGACTAGTGGCATCCGTTGGTGGACATTTAATTTTGTGGGATCCTTGCACTGGCCAGAAGGTTTGTCTCAAGTATTTACAATTACTTTATTATGTTGCATTGAACTACTCGACTTCGGTTACCCTCTCAGTTATCCAGAAAACACGACTGCTTCGGTAAACGCATATTCCCTTACACACATTGAAGAATAAGGACATGAAATCAGTAAGCTAACGATAGTTCGCAAAATGATACGTGTGTTTTGGCTAGACATAAGGCACGTATCAATCTCAAGGTTATTGTTTTCAAAATCGGCTATCTAAATGTCAGATAATTGCATGTGAATCCACTCGGGCCAACTGCATTCCGGTTGACTAAACATCATAACATTTGTGTGTTAAAGTTTTTTTTCTGATAGAATTCCTTCCAACTGGAAAAATAAAATTCAAGAAATTGGTGAGGAAATGACCTTCCCACTTGGTTTCTGTTTTTAAATAGGTTGTGATTATGCCAGATGAGATCGTTTTCAGTCGATCGTAACCATCTTTATGTATATATATGCCGTGTAACTTAAGTACTTTTTCACTACGATATGGTTTTCTTTTGCGAGAGACAAACCGGCTTTAGAAGCGTTGCGGATTGCACCCGTCTAAAAGTGACAATCAAGTGATCCATTTCTTCTTCCATAGATGAGTGCCGTGAACAGATTGAAGTCTGAATTGGTCGATGTCTAACTTTGCATTATTTTCTGTTATCCTTCAAGAGAACAATGACAACACGGGCATGGAGTTGGTGACAGGCATTGTTTTGACATTTTCATGTGTGAACCTTGAAGGCCGCATCAAAAGAAATATAACCCTCTTGGTTAGCTTAGCATATCGTTTGTTGTCCTATCGCAGTAGGTAACTTCGAGGATCAGTTGCAAGCATGTGTGGTCAAATGGTTACCGGTTCCTGACATCACTGACGTTTACTAGCTCCGTTTCGTGACTATGAGTCCATACGGCACGGGTGCCGGCCCGAAATTTGCAGATTTTGGTCGTGGAACTGACCTCATTGTTACCGGTAAGCGACTTATGGAAGTGGAAGAAACGCTGTTCCTGTGTTACCGACTTTGATTTTGATCTCATCTTGGTTTGATCATTTGATTCTGGATATTCGAACGCCTGCAAGTCCTCGGTCAGCTCGCCGTTGACGTATATTGATCGTGTGGTCTGTGCACTGCAAATCGACCGGGTCTTGATCTTTGATGTATCAACTTCTAATCCTATTATTTTTGTGAAGGGAACTAGGCGATTCAGAACTGACTGTTCCCTAGGATAAGAATATCATCCGTAAACTTCAAATCATTTAATGAAATATCCAAACGCAGCTGCACACTTGGCGCATTATCCAATCAACAGCATCATTGAATAACACTACCGACAATGGAGGATCTTATCGGACATTATAGTCGAAGAAGGATTTGTCTGATACTTCTTTGTAAATGCGTATCTTTGCAAGCGTAGCTGAAGCATTTCCTCGTATCTTGTAATAAGTCTAACTTCATATCAGTTAGCAATCCTCGGACAAACCTTGCACACTTATCACAGGGCATAACTGAATATCATTTGGTACCGGGTTCACGAACTTAGTTTCGTTGGATTGTCAAGGTGGTTTAGGCCGAAATACGAATAGACTGCTATGGGAAAATGAGCGCATGCGACAGATTTGGTTTTGAGAAAACTACTGTCCGTTAGTTTCGTGCCGTTGTAGCGTAAGCGGATGCCAATGGTACTTCGGTACGGTCTGGTCTTAATCATTATCTTCATGGATTTGCAATCACTATATAGTTTCAGTGCAACTTTCGCAACCACTTATTTGGCACCAACATCCTTGGGTTTTAATTGTTATGCGCAGTTATTCAACAAGCATAAAAAAATCGTAAGACCATTAGTCGAAAGAACTAATGCAGAAGCAAACATATTTCTAATTCATGTCGTCGTTGATTGGGCCAAAAACGCTTAAGTTCAAACATCACGTTTAGAGGATCTCATACACCCGAGTTTTGTAATCTAAATCCGCCTACTCGGGACAGTCCATTCCATCCGGTCGTGGGATGCTCAGCTTATTCCAACTTCCAACAATTATCTGCATTGGGAAACGGTGTACGCTGAGGGATTCGAACTGAGGACATGGATCTTTGCCTTTATGTGCCATTATCCTGCGCCTAACCTCACCATTGCTAATAAAATTCTTTCATCATGTTCTAGTAATGCTGTGGAGATGTCGGTGTTCAAACACCGACACTCTTTGAGTATCCCCTGTTCGTAACGCTTTTTTTTCTGACCCATAAAGCACGACCGATCTTACATCATCTGCATATTCCAACTAATACAGTTTGCTGTTTGAGGATATATCTGAGTGCTACTCGCCCTTTTGGACGATAGGGCCTTCTGCATAATTGCCACAACTGCAAATTTGTATAGGAACGATGAAATATGGCAACCTTGACAAAAACAATTTTCAGATAACCTACCTACCTAATGACTTCCACTTCTGATAGAGCACTGGCATCTACCTGCATTGTTTCACTTGTTTGCCAACTAACCTGTTCCCGAAAGTGCTCTGTCCAGCGCTACAGACAGCGCTTCTAAGAGTGAATCAATGAGCCGTTGGATTCCTCGATCGCCTAAATTACGCCTGGCATTCTTAGACCGGTTTTCATATCAGGCTCCAAACGCTCCAGCATTTGGTGGCTGTCTCAGACTCTGAGTTGACCACTCGCCCTGAACGCTTCTCGAAATGCTCCCAAATGACCTGCATTTCACATGGCCTGTGCTTGGGAAGTCCTGCACACTGCCTTCTCGTGACGGCGGTTTTCCCAATGAAGTGAAGTGTGCACATTGTTTCTTCTCTTTCCTTCTTTCTTGCTCATCGTTTTCGTTCTCCACCTTGATTCCCGTGGCACATGATCTGTAAACAGGTTTTTGCAATATATATATATATATATATATATATAATGCACGTATATGCATGTGTATATATGCATATATTACTACCAGTCAGTCGATAAAGATTTGGGCTCTGTTTCGCTCCCACGTTTTTTTATCCGACACTGCTCGCCATTATTTCCCAGACCTCAGCGGCCAACGTCTCAGGAGTGTATGCGCCTCATTGTATGACCGGCAATGGTGAAATGGATTAAGTGGCTTGCACGCAAAATAAATCAGAAGTCCGAATTCCTGATTTGCCGGTCACTTTGGTGGTCGACGGCAACTCGCTATCCTTCGATTCGATGCTACGCCTGATTTATTGAGACCTTATGCGGTTCACTGACACTAGGTTTCAGGGTTGTGGTTGACAATTCGTTCCTTCCCTGTACGCGGTGGCCCCTAGTGGCTGTGAAGCATACCGCTTCCATGGTGCATGTAATAGAAAAACCTGTGGTATCCGGACTGACGGACCTCTGGGTATCTAGCAATTCAATGGAATTGGAAAATATCACTTCGGGTGGCAAATGACCTGAACACCTAAAAGTAGCCTCTAGGGCTATGTACAGAGTACCTTTGATCTGCTTTGAATATTTGGTCGGATTCTGGAAATTCGTGTGTCGATTGCCAGCTGGATGTTTCAGATAGAATTGGATTCGTCAATCATTGTCGAAAAGTAGCCGTGAAAGAGGTTTGGTTTTCCTGTTGACACGACCACAGACAGGGCGCGTGCAAAATCAAGCACGGACCAAGGCGTGAAGTAAGTCCATCGATGTGGACTAAAATGATAGACAACGTTCGATTGTTTCACAGCACTGGTGGCCAATGACAATTTGGCCAATTCGAGCCCAATGTAGTGAAGATGGACGGTAACGTCGATTTAGCCGATGTCGCTTTTTATGACAAGTTGGTTCTTTCCAGTTGCAGTCCGTCGTTGGAATGTGCTTGAAAGGGTCAACCACCCTTTACTGTTTGATCAGCCGGAACGGTAAATGGTCCTCTGTTGTGCCTTTATGCCTAAACCGTTAGTTTGGGATTTGTAATCATCAACAATGACGACAGCGTCCTTTGAAATCACGTTTTGAAACAAACGAAGGGATTGTTGATAGAACTTGACTTTGGCTTTGCAGACCTGCACCTTTTAAAAGACATACACGACCAGCAAACGACGATGCACGGATCATCAGCTACAGTTTGACGTTTTCTCGTCATGCTTTTTTTGCCATCCTTAGTAGCAGATGGAGAAGGAATTGCGCGATCGGCCAGAAGCGTAGCTAAAACGCAAATCATTCAAAGCCATTTTCAGACAACCAGATTCCGACCGCTAAGAACACGGCAAAAAACGTCGCAGTGGTAAGTGGCAAACAAGAGCGGCGGTTCCGGAAATGAATCGAAAATTCAATGACATCGGGTGTATCTCAAGTCTAAAATGTGCATCCAGATATCTGTGAATGTGCATTTCTTCAGTTAGTATGTCTTTTTTCATTTGATTGGTTTTTGCATTCTTACCGGAGTTGCCAAATATTTGTGATAAATCGGATAGATAAATATCTCAGCAGTGTTGTTTGCGTTTTTCGATTGGTTTTTCAATGGTTGTTACTTGATGCTCGCATCCACCCAACATTCTGCTTAGGTAAAAATAATTTGTCGATTCGACTCTTTCTCGGAGTCTCTTGAGCCCACTTCCTACTCAAATTTTTTTTGGACAAAATTCTAATCTCACATTATTTTAACTTGGCTTCCTTAGGTTCATTCTGGTCTTTCTAACTCCGGTTTGACGACACTTGCGCGCTGCTTCGTCCCAGGTGGGACATTTTTGTGTGCAGATCAAAATGGCTTCGTCCATTTGGTTGATCCCCGTCTGTCCGGAACCAGCCACTGTCACAGTGCTTTACGACTGAATAGCGGTGCGTCTCTTGCACCCATCGTTTTTGCTAGTGATCGTATTCGGCAGAACATCGGAACCCCGACCCCGGAAGTCAGTGTACCCCTTGGCAGAAATCGTTCCTCATTGTCGCTGTATGCGGGTAATACGCGATGGGCATGTTCACATGGTGAGTTACTTCACTTCGAAGGTTGTGATGAGTAAAAATTATTTGCTGTTTTTCGTTGTTGTCAGATAGTCGTACGACGACGTGTTTAGCTCTCGCATTAGTGGATACGCGCAGCCGAATCGGGGTTCCTTCCACAGCATCATTTATATAAGAATTATACACACACAATATATATATATATATATATAGATATATATATGCATATACATGTGTACATATGTGCGTAGAAATATGAATATTTATAAAATGCAACTCGTATATATGTTAAGGGTAAATACATTTATACATCGTGCAGCATCTGTACCATTCTTACTGAGGAAGAAAAAGAAATGCTTGAGTTCATTGTGTATGCTTTCCCATTCTCCATTTTCATCTTAACGATTGTCCACCGGGATTCACAGCTCGTAAACAGACGCAATGGTACTCGGTTGACAAAACCGAAGTACAGGGCTGACATTTTAGCCCTACTCCAAAGATTTGACGATTTGATAAAGCCGATGACTGATCGCCCAGTTCATGCGCCCCAAGAGTGGGATACCACAGTTTGAGTACCCAGGGCATCTTTCTGCTGCAAGTCGGTGAACATACAGCCGTGCGCTTGGGACACCGACGTTGACTGGATAAGCATCAAGGTTTAGTCATTTTCCATACACTAACCATCAAGGGCCAGTTAATCAAGGTTGAAGGTGCTGAAGGTTCGCCTTAGTCCTCGTACTTTCGTGAATATATCTCTGTCATGGGAAGGTGTCGCGTTAGGATTCCTGAGGAGTAGAGGGAATATGTGGTTGTAAGGTATTACGAGAAATGAGATGGATCCTCATGTGAAAAACAAGAATTGGTTTAGTAATGATTGGATTTAAGCTGCTTTCGTCCACTGATAAGAAGCGTCGGACCGAGAAAATCAGGTTTAGGGTTGATCAAGGAATCCAACGGCCCACTAGCTCACTCTCAGGTATGATCTGGAGCACTGGGCAGAGCACTTTAGGGAGCGGTTTACTTGGTCCACTTCTATAGTGAACTTCAGTCCGGGCCAGCAAGTGAAACAATAGGGGTAAATACCAGATTTTCGTAAGAAAAAGGAGTCATCAAGGAAATAAACTTTCTGAAAAGACACAAAGCCATTGTTTCCGTGTTGACGTCTTAGCATCAGGATTGAAAAAGTTGACGTAAATCTGGGAGTACGAGCAAATATCAAAGAATCGGTGATTGTACCAAGTTACGCCGTCACAACGAGGCTGCACCTTGACGTGTTGTGACGGCTTGCGTGCCTCCATGACCCAGCAAGCTATACAGCATGGCTTATCTCAAGCCGAAAATCAATCATGTCTGGAAGGTCATTGGGTAGAGGCCTGACGAAGTAGTCTCCTGGTCCTTCAAGTCGGGGGTTGGATCTGAGTTAGCAGCTCAGTCAGAAAAATGAGGGGAAGAATAATTGATCCAAGTAGATGGGCTTCCACTCAGCTGTGCCACGTTGCCTTGTGGTCAGGTTCTTGTCAGAACCAAAGGCTTTGGTTGAGAACCCTAATTGTTCTTCTGCTTAGCGGCTGGACTCCCTAGCAGTACCCGAACATCACTCCCCATAAATTACACGTCTACAAATAATTCCATACTGCATGGGACCGCGTTGCCCATTGCATCGAGCTGAGTGGGTAGTGATAATTATGGTACTGTTCAGCGTTCCCTTTCTTTCATTTAACATGTCTCTTCTGTCTCCAACCCAATCTGTTTGCCTCTTCTACCTACCCATATTGTTTCCACTGATAACAAGCCCGATAGTCTCAGCGATCCGATGTCCACTATTGTGGTTGATGGCTTACAGTCTGCTAGCTCATATTTTCTCAAGCCTTGTCAGCCGCTGAATCTCGGTTACTTCAATGTGCGCACTTTAATGCAGGCCGGCCAACATTCATGTTCAGCTATGACAGTCGATTCACTTTCGATCGGTGCCTGCTGCGTGAGCGAAACACGAATTCAGGATTCGAGTAGAGTAATTCAACTAACTGTTCCTAATGCATCATCAAGATATTTTTATTGCACTTCAGGAGACGAAGCAACTCAAGCTGTGGGTCAACGCGGTGTAGGAATCGTCTTGAATGAGAAGGCTGAAGCAGCCCTTTTAGACTGGATCTCATTCAACAGTCGCTTGTGTGCCATGAGACTGCAGGGATCAGTGGGCGTCCGAAAGGGTAGTAGTGTTAAGCGTAGTTTATTTGTTATCTCCAACAGACTGCTGCACTGTCATACAGAAAGGCGGGCTTTACGATGACCTCGTCACCCTTGTTCGGAAGAGCAAAGGCGCTGACATTGTAGTGGTGGGAGGTGACTTTAATGCACTAGTTGGAAAACTTAGTGTATCGAAATCCTGTTTAGGTGGAGGTTGCGCCTTGCCTGTTCAGGGAACGGATAACGGGGAAAGACTTCTCCAAATTTGTGTAGACAATAACCTATTCCTATCTAGTACGAATTTCCGGCAATTCCTGTCCAGTACGAAATTCTGACAGTTTGCGTCGCACAGCGACATGGCACTTACTCGACAGGTGGTCGGAGTCAGATCGACTATATCACAGTTAGCTACCGCTGGCGTGGTGCTGTCCAGAACTGTAGATCATACTGGACCCTGTATGTTGAATCGGACGATGCGTTAGTTTTAATGCGATTTTTGCTACAGCTCAACGGTCATCGACGTAGGCCACAAGCTCGATTGGCCGTCGAACGTTTGTCTGATTCGGCTGTTCGCAACAGCTACAAACACAAACTTTCCGACGAACTAAGAACTCCGACGAGCAACAATGTAGACGAGCAGTTGGAACAAATCAAGCAAGCGGTGCATTTGGCGGCAGATATCGCTTATGGTCCTAGTTCCGGTTTTCGTTTAAGGCACTGCGTCTCATAAGGTTCGTTGGGTCTAATGGAGCAAAAACAACAAGTCCCCAACTGCAAGGAGGTGAACAAGGTGCGTCGACAGCTGCAGCATCAATTGACGATAAGCCTTAAGAATGATCGTAAGAACTCGTGGATTAAGGTAGCCGAAGAGGTGGGAGTAGCGGCCGCTTTAGGTAACAGTCAGACCGTTTAAGCTTATACTCGACAGCGGTGGGCGGCGAACTTCGGTTAAAAAAGTCGTGTGCTATAGGAATAAACAGCTCATCCATGGTAGACAACAAAGGCTAGACTGTTGTGCTGAACACTTGAAGAATCAGTTGGGTTAGTCGCAGCCTAACATATTCAGGCCGATGTCTGGAGCTGTGAATCCTTGGGAGGTGTCACTCGATCCCCCAACGGAAGTGGAAGTGGAGTCGAATATTCGGCTTCTGAAGAGGGGAAAAGCTGCCGGTCCCGACGACCTTTCCCCAGTTCTTTTCAAATTGGGTGGAGAAGTTATAATGAAATCCCTTACCTCCTTGTTTCGTGATATTTGGAACGAGGGACATAATCCGTTATCGTGGAGTGCACCACTGATTGCACCCATCTTCCAGTAGGGCACACGGAGTGACTGCAGCAATCATCGTGACATTAGTTTAATTTTGATATTTACTTATTCGTTAGCTTCGATAATGCCGCGTCGTTTGACACTGGTTCGCGAGAGGAATATCCGCGAACAACAGGCCGGATTTCGTCCCGGTCGAGGTTGCATCGACCAGATATTCACTCTCCGACAGATACTCGAAACGCACCACACGCACCGCCGCCCTGCGATCGTAGTCTTTCTGGACTTGAAATGTGCGTTCGACCTAGTGGATCGAACAGCCTTATTCAGAGCTCTTCGCCGAAGTGGTATACCAGCGAAGTTCGTGAACCTGTTGCGAGCATTGTACTCGCGTACCTACGGTCGCGTGAGGGTATACGGTGAACTGTCAAGTTCATTCGAAACGACTAATGGCGTTCGACAAGGGTGTCCCATCTCTCCATTCTTGTTCAACTTCGTCATGGACGAGGTGATGGAAGATGCTCTAGGAGGTCTTCGGGATGTAGGATTCGAACTGGGAAATGGAGGAAAGCTATGCGACCTAGATTACGCAGACGACGTTGTGTGCTTGTTCGAGTCTGCGGACCATGCACAACGGGCACTAGATAGACCGTCGAGATCGGTTGCTCGGTTTGGCATGTGCTTTGCACCTTCAAAGTGCAAAGTGCGAAGTGCTGTTACGGGACTGGACGACAGCAGCGCCGAACTTGATACTGGATGGAGAGGAGCTGACGATTGTGGACCGCTTTATCTACCTTGGTAGCTGCGTGTCTAACGATGGTAGCTCGGGAGTGTAGGTGAACACGCGTAAATCCAAGGTGCGGGCAGCTTACGCTGGACTGGAGCACTTGTGACATCGGCCTGATGTTTCACTGAAGTTGCAAGGTCGTGTGCACTGTGCTGCAGTGCGTTCAGTTCTGTTGTACGGTTACGAGACATGGAATATTCGTGTGGGAGATATTTGTCGGTTAGAGGTTTTCGACCACCGATGTTTACGTAGTATGGCTAGGATTGGGTGGAGTGACCGGGTGAGCAATAGTGAGGTTAAGAATCTGGTATTGGGTGCCACTTCTGAGAATAGCTTGTTTTAGCGTATGAAACTTAGTAGACTGCCCTGGTTGGGTCACGTGTTGCTTCTGGCGAACACTTGTTTACCATATCGTGCCCTGTTTTGTGTTCCTCCCAAAGATAGGAAGAAGCTATGTGGAGGCCAACAGATGACGTGACAACATGGGATGAGAAAATGTACAGCGAACTTAGGTAAAATAGGTGTCTCACGTCTTCGTGGTTGGGGTCCGGAATACCCGTCGACTTGCTAGTTGGAGACACTTGAGGTTAAGACAATGAACCGTGAACAGTGGCGGTTGTGCTGTCATTTTCTATTGAATCATAATGACTGAAAGAGTTCGTTTTTACAATCATATTGTGTTCCGTGTGTTTGCTGTAGCGGTATCTTATCTTTTCCCACCCGTGTGGGTCCATCCGTGGTCTTCCTTCGATACTCACCATTTTTATGGAATCCTGTAACTCTGGGGAATGTTTGGCGGTCATTAAGGTTTGTCTTTTTGTTTACCGCTGAATGATGATGATGATGATGACGATGACCAATTTACAAGAAACGTCTTAGATACTTATGTGAAAATTTGAGGAATTAGTTCGGTAGTGATTGGATTCAAAGTGCTTCCAGCTGTTATCTTCCACCGATCCTCGGGGAACGAATATGGGCGAGAACCAAGCTGGACTTCGTCTGAGTCCGCGTTACACTGACTCAATTTCTACTTCGTGAAGAAACCCAGAAAATAGGTGCATGTTCCGTAGATCCATAATCTCTATCTTTCTTGATCTGAAATCGGTGTTCGACTCAGTTGGTCATGCAGTTATGTGGTGCTGTCTGTCACTGACAGATGTATGAGAGAAATTAATTTCACTTATCCAATCTGTGTACTCGAACAGTCGAAGTGGAGTTCGGGCTTACGGGGATCTTTCACCAGAGTTCATCACGAGAAATGGTGTTCGTTAGGGTTTTACTCTTTCACTTTTTATTGTCAACGTTGTCATTGGTGTGGTTATGTAGGCAGCCCTATCCCCATGTGAGAATAATGACATTGTTATATGCTCAGTTTTAGATCGTACGGGCGATTTTGTGTTGCTTTGTGAAGACCTGTATAAGTTGCAATTTTTTCTGCATCATTTGAACGATATTGTATGTGTTTTTGGGATATCCTTTGCACCTTTGAAAAATAAAATGCCGAACCTTATTCCTGCAAAGAAGCCATTGGCTGAAGTGGTTAGTTTTAATTTATCGACTTGTGCACACAATGCTGTTAAGATCCGTCCTACTATATGGTTCCAGTGACATGGCCTTTTAGGTAGAAGGCACACGAAACCTTTAGGTGTTTGAGCATCATTGTATTCGTAGTACTGGTGAAATATGATGCGAGAGTTTTGTTAGTCCATCGCAGGTTAACCGTAGTATACTGAGTCCAAATGTCAAATCTTTAGAAGAGGCAGTAAATCATATTAGGTTGGGTTGGTTGGGACATATTTTGCCCATACCCACAGGACGCTTGCGCCGAGGCAAGTAATGGGTGGCAAAAGTGAGTGGAAACGTTAACCAGCGGACTGGCCCTTATAGTTCGAGTTTGATCGTTTGTTTGGGATCCACAAGATTCCCCCAAGCCTTGGTTGGAGACAATAAGTGATATGGCTCAATGTCGCAATCATTGGCATTCTCGTATATGAGATATTTCCCTCACCACACTTTTTTTAAAACTTGCGGTTGACCCCTCATTTCTTTTCGCTCTCTTTTTCTCCTTTTTGTAGATAATACTGTGTAATAGCAACCAAAACCAGGACACGTTGGTGCAAAGTTGATGATTAAAAAAAACTGAACTGAACTGAACTACGCAAGGTTTTCTCAGCGGAGGCTGTTTAAGACGTACTCATTTGGGAGCATTTCGATTGGAGTTCAGCACGAATTGGGAACTCGGACCCTGAGGCACCCACTCTCGACCATAATATAGGGTTTGGAAACTTCCATAACCGCTCCTAAAATTCTGTGAATGTTATAAGCATGTGCATCGGGGCGATCTCACTGACGGTTTTTCGATTTTACTCACACCACCATCGGCATGCGTTTTATGCACCGCCGCTCTGTGAATGATGTGTGGATCATATTGAATCTTCTAATCGGGATATTCACACAGTAAATCAGCATGCGGTTCTATTCACGTCGCGCCATCTGCATTTTACTGCCCCCTATAAAACATCGTTACTTTTGTTTTCGAATGGAAACCTGTTTCCCATCTCTCCTCAAATCATAAGATTTTTAAAAAGTTGTGAAACTTTCATCCCTGTTAGTACTCGACTTTACCATGGAAGCAGTAAGCAAAATCTAAGCCGTGTTCGGAAAATCTGAACACAATATTTTCACAAACACCGACGTCGTTTATATTTGACTTGATTTCCTCCAGGATCACGCGTCACACGAATTTTGCTACTCATCTCGTGAGTGTATCCTTTTCTGAACGTGAATCAATCGCTTACAACGGTGATCTAATTTTCTAAACGCTGTAAAACTTAAATTTGGTCCACTGCGCGTCATTGCCAGTCGATGACCATTAAAAACCCGATGAAACTGGAACCTCTGGTGAATGATTCTGAGTCGGTTAACTAGCTAACTAAGTGGCCATGGATCTATCCATGCTAGTTGATCACGGTTTACTAAGAATTAAACACTAAGCTACATACAGTCGTCTCTCTCCAACATAATACACTGGACCGTTGTGGCGGTTGAATCTTCTTTGGTACTTTTGAATTCAACGGGGAATCTATTGCCCTCAGTCGGTAGCATAAGAAACGTATCACTCGCTCAAAGACAGGCTGGGTCCCTTTTTTCAAACCCGGTGCATTTTTCCGAAGAATAACGCAACACAGTGGAAGACAAGTGCAGTTAGGGTGAAAAATGATGGGACTAAGTGGATTATTGACGGGGTAACCTGTATATTCTGCTGGGAATTTTTGTTTGGTGCCTGATAAGCCTCATCACAATAAGCAAGACAGTGATGTCTGGCGATTTTCTGACCCATAGTTTGCAATGTGTAGCATCAATCTTCTTGGTTGTGTTTTTCAGGCGTCGCTCTATCAACACGTCTCCGAAATTTGACTCTGGCCTCGGATCCACAGCTATCATCCACTCCGGGACCGACACTACCTATGTTCGTTCTTGCCCCGACTTCGACCGGTGCCGCCGGCTCTCTACGGTGTCTGACACAACAAGAAAATCAGGATTGGCTTGTAATGTGTGCGTTTAGCTCGGGATTTGCAACAACTTTGGACTTACGTACCGGCCAGGTGGTTAACGCTTGGCGTGCTCATAACGATTCTGTGATACAGGTAGTTTGGTTTTGTTGATGTCATATTGATTTTGTTTTCGATTGTTGTTTCTCCTCCAATCGTGTTGCGAAGGGATTACTCTTCCGTCGCCTAGGACAGTGAAATGTTTCACCAGTTGATCCAACATAGCGCATTGAGGAACAACATTGTTATCCTCATTCATACCAGAACATAGCATAAAAACCTGATTTGGGACACGAGAAATAAAATGCTGGGTCACAATTTTTGTAGCTTCGATGAGTCCAAGTTAATGAGGCACATGTTTTGCGAGACCGGTTGAAGAATTTCTGATGCTATTGTTGTCAATTTGAGTGGATCCTAATGGGTGCTTTCGGAGTCTTATATAAAAGGAAGGTTCGCTTCCCGATTATTCTAAGTATCCGAGATTAACGAATTGGTTAAAGAGCACGTTTTTTAATATCTTTCTCTAAACTTATTTCAAACTGAGGTTACATTTTAGAGAACTTCCATTATTGTGTTTGAGGCTTGTGAAATTTGTGTTAGCATCTATTCTCACCATTACAGTTTTACCATGGTTGCGCCAGGTAATGACGTCATATGTTGACTGTCTTCTTCTTTGCTTCTTTTTGCCTGTCGAATTTTACGGTATATCCATCTTTCATATGAGAAAGTATTTTCAGTAAAACGTGTATAATCTAGTTCACTTTTGGTCCAGAAAATTATTCCTTTCCGTGAAACCCTTTTTTGAATCCAGGCATCTACTTGGAATAGATCATGGTTTGTGACAGTCGGTGACCGAAGTTTGGCATTCTGGCATCCAGTTAATGGAGTTGATCCATTGACATCGGTGGTCCGCACACTAGATCACTGTGCCCCTCGTGTGGTGTCTTCTACAATGAGCCCGGAACCCAGCGTCTCTAACACTCAGACGGCCGAGTCCGGTTCGCGTACTTTACCTGGAATGATTGCAGTTAGTCGATTCGTTGGCTGTCAAGATAGCCTAATCGTTTGTGGTCCCGCATCCGGATCTGTTGAACCGGTCACATCTTGTAGTCCTGTTCCCGGCAGTTCTGGATCCGCTGGTGGGGGTGACGGTTCCAATGTGCTCGGCGTTTATCGATCAAGTGTAGATGGGTCACCGCAATACTGTGCGCTGGGTCGTATGCCGTCTGCCGTGCTCCGCGGACGAATCACTGCGTTATCTAGCCTTTCAGAAAGTGGGCTTCTGATTGCCGGAACTTTACACGGTTCCCTGAGTTTGATACACTGACTAGTTCACAAAATCTGCTTCTTGCTCACGCGCACAAATTCATTCACAAACACATGCCACATTCTCAAGGTGGTTGTATGGAACAGTCCCGAGGCAATCAGAACCGGTCCGCCCGATCCGTTTACGTGTCCCGGTCTTCTCCTTGAAACCAACCAACACATGTATCAACATCTCCCTCCTACATTGCCATCACATTTACATTGTTTAGCTTTCTTCAACCTGGCCCAAAAACTGTATTTTTAATTGTTTTCTTTTTCTCCTCTACAAGTCTTTTGCCTTCATTGATGTTATTGATCAGTTTTTCATTAACTACCACAATCCCCTTCTACTTTGTCCTTTTGATCAGTCCCGTGGTTTGTGTGCACGTTTGTTGGAGCAATCTCACATGGATGTGAAGGTCAATGTAAACGAGTGAACCACGCTCGATTCTAATACCTTTTTCTCATCCGCGTTGGGTGGTGCTGGCGATTAGTCCGCTATCTGTGCCGATCGTGATATGTTAACTGTGGATAATTTAAGCAGTATAAAGGACCATTTTCGTACCTCTGTTTGGTTCTTACTTCTATCTTGTGTTGCTGTAATGGTGACAAGTTTATTTTGTTCACTTGCGTATTTAATCACTCCTACCCTTACGGGATTCTGCCGTGAGGGGATAAGTCGCCTCTATGAATTTCATGGCCCATTGTCGACCATACACGGCAATTGGAGGCGAGTTCGGTGCATATCGCGATCCAATCTTTCCACTGATCGCCATGCTCCCTAAGACGATCTAAGATCCACAAACCCTAAGTCTTTCACTGTTCCACGTTTTTGAGCTACCCATCATGGCAACAACGCCAACCAGGGAAAGGAACAAAGCGCTTGTTTGATTAGCTGCTATTCAAATTGCCAAATCACTGTGCGTCTGTCAGAATAATACAAAGTACAAATTAGTTTGATTTATTTACGTGCCTCTGCGAAATCCACGGTTGCATTTGCCGTTCAACTTCTTATGATAAAAAACGCTAGTTCTCTTTCACTTGCTACGATATAATGCTGGTGCTTAATCGATTAGCAACGTGCAAATTTTCGGATGATGATGAATTGTTGGCTGTCGTGAACTAAAATTATTCGGGGATACGACTCGGTTTACGGCTTGTTATCTTTCCACGGCAAAGTAGGAAGATCAAAGCTGTAAGATATTACCGTTTAGAATTATGCTTTATATATTCAGTTATCAGTTGCAAGTTAAATTTCGGAAGGCAAACAATTGATATCATCTCCAAGGAAGTTTATCGACTTCTATAGTCGGCGAAGATCGACGAGGGCATCCATAGACAGGCTCGTCTTCAAAGGAGACCACACTCTTAATGATGTGCGTCACAAGCTCAGTTCGGTCACTAACCGTATATTCGCACCCGCAAACCTTCATATCCTACGAACTACCCGGCGGTTTATTCTAAACCAACGGGTGTCACATTCTCCACATCCTGTATACCAGTTCACCTGCAGTTAGGATTTTTTCACAACGCATGCCAGGGCATATCCCCAATCGGTTGGTTAAGTCGTTGTCATAATTTGCAACAGTAGTAGTCTTGATCGTGACCCAGAGTCACCAATCACAAAATATTTAATAACGGCTGAGCGCATAATTGACCATATTTCATATTTTGAACCTGTTACACAATACTGACCGGAAATTGTTAGCTTTCAGTGAAGCATTGTGGTCTGATTAAGTAACTAAGCCGTTTATACACAAAATATTAACACAGTTTGTCATGGGAATGACATCAATTGTTTGGTGCCACAGTTGATAATTGAATATTACGTTATTCTCAAATTATTTACCTAAACGGATAAAAGTAATACAAAGGTTAACTTGCCATACAATGGATCTTTTTTGCCTGCACTTCTTTAGGGAACCCTCAGTTTCTAAAATTTATTTTTCTGATCGTGGCGTCGAGGTGTTCATTTTATCAGCACATTATAAAGGGAAATGCTTGCTTACCTATGCAACAAGTTCAAACTACGATACGCCATGCAGCACTGTAGTTTTGACCAGAGAATCGAATCGAAATCTCGAGTAATTCCGTAGTAGTTCCCAAAATCAGGATGAGACAGTGTGAATACCGCAATTAACGAACCGCCCATTGTAGATTCAGCTAGACTACTGGGTTTGAGTTGGCGAAATCTCCTGGGCGATAGTCGTATGGCTGGATTTCACAATCAGTGGCGTCACCGCATTCGAAATCTTTCCTGTTCAGCCAATAATTTTGCAGTCGATCTTTCATTATTTCCGACTCTTTCTTCAGCAGGTAATTTTGTGTACAGTCGCTCGAAACTAGAGCGTATTTGTCCAAGGTTAACCATTATTCGAACTGGAATGGAACTGATTATTTCCCTCCTGATTATTCTTCTTCCAAGTAGACTTTGATAAAAATCGTCTGCATCATTGTGATTTCCACCTCAAGGTTTTAAACGCTGCTTCAGCCAGGAACTTCCAACATATCATCACGAGCGAGCACGCCAACCGTAATCTGGGAGCTCAGAGTAACACGACTTGTGAGGTTATCTAAACACCAAGCCCAGCAATCAGGATCTCACGAAAGTGAATCTGACTTCCACTTCGGATGTGAATGTGCCCCATTACCGAATAGTATCAGTGAACAGAAAAACTGCTGGAGTTCGGAGCATTACCATCAACCCGTAATTTAGGGTCATGTATCGTTATCCATATCGATTTTCAGGATAATCTTTGCCAATTATCCCTCATTTCGCAACGGGCTCTCTCTCGTGTTGACTTATGAATCACACGGAGAGTCTCAATCCCGGTGATTTTCGATGATTCTGTCCCCTATGCATTAACGACACGAGAAACTTTATCTGGACCAACCACAGTTCACTAGTTCGATGTACAGTCTAGCCACGCACTCCCATACGTAAGCAAATCACGCCGGCTGACTTAGTCTATTGCAGTTCTGTTAAACTGATCTGGAAATTGATTTTGGTGTTTGAGCACGGCCTGTCACTTACTCGCATGATTCGCCTTGGTACACCACGGTGTGCTAATGGGCGAATCTACCTACCAGTCACACTACGCGATTTAGTAACTGCACTCATAATACCCGCCATTACCGATTTTAAGTTTACAAAATTGCCGCATTCCGCGAATAGAAGCAGAATACCATTGAATCGTCACTGAATTCGGCTTGGTGTTTAGATAACCTCCAAATGCCTCATCATGGTTGGGACTGGATGTCCCAAGCTTCGAGCTGGCGACTTGTTCTAGACACCTCTCGAAATACCCCAAATGACCATCTCAAATAGCCTCTGCTGAGAAAGTCCTGCATACTACCAGCTCGTGGTTGCCGTGTTCCCATTTAATTGCCAGACCGAAGGCGGATGATTCCCGGCGTCCTCCACTGGGTTGACTGGTCACTGATAATCAATCTAGGGTAGCCGGCTAAACTTTGGTTCCAAACAACCACGGGCCACGTTCAGAACCCGGCCTTACTCACCGCCACCTGTGGCGAAGGGGCGCAGAAAAATCCCAAGATTTCCAGCCCATCCGAAGGGCGAATAAACTGAACAACTAATCACCGGTCTCCAACGGGTTGCGCGACCCGCAAATTGCGCTGTTGCTTTGTGTGTCATACCATTTGGTTAAAGATCCGGGGTAGAGTCTATTAATTCTACCCTCTATTTCGGTTTGGGCAACCGGTAGCACTCCTGGTTTCCGATAGTCAGCTGAACGATACACATTGTGTCTCTCTCTCGCCTATCATTTTCGTCCTTCTGTGTGATTTCGACGTCCCACGATCTGTATTCACATTTGTGCAAAGTTTTTCTGAGTCGCAAACGATTCATTGCCATTTGAAGTGATACCGTGAGTTCCTGTGCCAAGTTTTGATGTTGTGTATCTGTGGGCTTCCTATTTGCTTTAGCCATGGACTTTTCCGACAACCTCAGACTCGCAACTAGACGTTTGTTTTTCTGTATTGTTTTTGGCTCTAGGTAACTGAATTTTGGCTTGAGTGGTTCGACCTTTTCCGTTGTTATCTTTTTTCCTGGGTTTTCGGTTTTTGAATTTACGGTTCTACAGCTGTTTTTGTGTGGATAGTTGAGATTTATGATTTAGGGTCTGTAGTACTTGATTTCCGGCTTTCCTAATTGGGTCGGTTGCTCATCATCCAACTGTGCACGCGAATCAGTTCGTTGTGTATATCGATTGAGTGACTTTAAGAAAACCATGTTTCCAAAACACCTTCTCTGGTTCATGGTTGTTTGGTCCGAAATTACAGCTCTATCCAAATTGAACTTATATCCATCTTGTCCCTCGTGGATCGACATGAAAACATGGGGACACAGTTGAGGGTTTCGAATTACCCAAGCCATAAGTCAGTCCTCTGCAACCAATTTTCGAACAGAAAAACAAAAGCCTAGCTGCGAGACAGAGATCCATGTTCAAAGCTAATGGAACATCCAGAAATACTGAACACCACTAACTGCGCACAAGCACTGACGAGGTAAACACTCCTGATATCAGACCGTTTGCCATCTAAAAGCTAAGCTTAGAATTCAGAACATCACGAAAACCAACAACCTTTGCTATAAGCAACACAAATTTCCCAACTATTTTAGGCACACATCTCTTAAGGTTACTGAAAGTGTAATTGCTGTCTTAATAATTATTTATCGATTCACAAGTTTGTGATGTGGCAGTAAAATTAATCCATTCATATATTTCAGAACTTTTCCGCGTCATATGTGTTATTCTTTTTCATTACTTTGCAGCAATATGCCAAAAGGTGCGAAAGGAGGCAAAACGGATGGAGGCAAAAGTGGGGCCAAGAAGGGTGGTGGTGCCGGTGCAAGTGGGAAAGATAGCGCAAAAGGTGGCGACTCCGCCAGTTCCACTGGTGGTGGTAAAATTTCCAAGGCCGGAACAGCAGTCAAGGTCAGTCATTGATATTCACGCAAATAGAGCGTGTTTCTCTTTCGTCACTAGGTTCGTATTTACAGTACTCTGTGCTGAGGCAGTGTTACATGATGTTCTAAGTGACAATTCTCCCTACAGTGTGTTCACCTCGAATCGTCGCGTAGTCTTCAATTTCATCGGTTTCCTTAGGAAACTCAATACGGAAGTCGCATTAGTTGTCTTTCAATAAAACAGAAATGTAATGGACAACGTTGTGCACCGTTCTATGCCAGCACAGGGTAACATTGCGAATAACAGCTGTTCTGCTTCGGGAACCCCGACATGCCTTCTGGGCATGCGTTTTTCTAGCTCCTGTATGAGTCCATTCTCATTGCGGAGAGGCCTCCAGCTCATGGCTAGGTTCACATGTGGAATTTGCCTCTTTTGTTGTAAGCCACTTCATGTGTATTGGAAAAACCTACTCTGGTATTAGCGACAGCTCTTGAGTCAGAATGTTCTGAGGTGAGGATATCTAAGCTGAATGCAAACCCCGCCATTATGGAACATTATCCGACGTCTGGACAAAAGAAACCGTATGCGTACGAACGTATCTGTTGACATCACGTGTACTACGCATATGAGCCTGAAAGAAAACAGCCAAGCGAGATGACCACAAATACAGTAATTTCATACTCAATACTTCCTTAAAAGTTCTGCAAAATCGTTACTAGTTATGAAGTCTGTTTTCTTCAACGTGTCGTTTAGTCGCTCATTTGGAGCTCATAATTTTCATGTTCCTTGTGATGGTATTTCTTCCATTCGGAGAGTTAGTCAAGCAATTCATTTATTTCCAGACTTTTCGTCAACGGGTTTTTCGAATCAGACAGATTGCCAAGAAATCAGTCAGCGAATTTGTTCTCTGTGATGCTTCGACTGGTTCAATTCAAAGCCCATGATGCGCCCATCGTGTACTATGTTTTCTGTTAAACTCCCTCTCTACGCCACTTATTCCGCCCACATTAGGTGCGGCACATTCTGTGTGAGAAACAAAGCAAGTGTCTCGAGGCGCTAGAGCAGCTGCGCAATGGGAAACGCTTCAATCAAGTGGCCGAAGCCTACAGTGAAGATAAAGCTCGGTCGGGCGGTGATTTGGGTTGGATGACCCGTGGCTCAATGGTCGGTGCATTTCAGGTATGTCTTCCGGTTTGTACTCCGTCGTGATTTTGTAGTGTTTTAAAAATATAAATATATATATATATACACTTATTATATGCATGCATCTTTTTTATGTACGCTTAATATGATTATAGGACATGATGACGTTACTGCCTTAGGGCTCATTATGATGCCTAGTCCATTAAGACCTTTTGGTTCCTTATAACGTCAGGTTTTAGAAGCACTCGTCGGATGGTCATGTCCTATTGTGGCCCCCGGGGATGACGACGTTAAATTCACGCAATAAATCAAGTAATAAAAATAAAAAAACCTGTTTAAATTTACGTCATCTGTTCCCATGTTGCAACAGTTCACTTTGGTCTCACTGTTTTGTTTTGTCTTTTTGAAGCGTGCAGATAGAAGTTGAAATAGTTTACAACAACGGCCATCTTCTTTCTTCAGCCGCCATGTTTCAGAGCCGCACAGTAGCGGCAAACTCACTACCGCGATGTAAACCCAACTTTCGACCGATAGTCGAATTTCGCGTCAGCCCCATGTACGTCTCAAATTTGTAAATAACTTACGGACTTCTGTTTACGCATAAACTAATTCGAACGGCGAACAAGCCTATTGGACAGCCAGGACGTCTAGCACCATCCGAAGGGTGTATTAATTGAGAAATCAGTCAGCGGCTACCAGTGAGTTAAAAGGTACTTCGATCATTCTACACTCATGTCAGTAAAGTCCGCTGGTTGAAGTCTCGGGGTAGCGCTGTTTGAGTCACTCCTAATTGGGCAACAGGATGGTATCAAGTCCGCTAATGGATCATGGATCCTGATGGACGATCGAAGGCGTGAAGGTGGAGGCTTGCAGAGCTATTGCTTTTGGTGGACTCAAATTTATGCGCAGATTGTCATCGGAACCATGATGAGAACGAAAAAAATTCAACGGAACAGAAAAAGGATAAAAATGTCGTGTACAATTCACCTTACACATCAGATCCTCCAGACTTTTTCCATCGTTGACCGTCTCTCATCGTCTACGATTTTTTTTTGAGTTGTTTTTGTTGTACCATTCGGTAGCCAGTCAAGAATAGGTCTGCTTATTCGATGATACACCCTAGTCCTTGTTCAGCCAAACTGGAAATGTTCCAGACGATTTGGTGACCATTTGAGTGGTTCACGTACACCTCTCCCGGCAAACGTTACCGGATTGATAAAACACGACAAGGGCAACAGCATTATTTCAGTAACATTTTTGTCATGACCTCAGAAGAAGAAACACATCTCATAGCCACTAGAGCCCATTACACAGGGTGATGTAACCTATACCCTGAAACAAGGTGCAGCTCAAAACCATATAGGAGTCGCAATAGACAAGCTGTGGTAACGAGCTGCGCGAGATCATATTATCGCTTACTACGCAGCGAATTGTAAAGGAACTTGTCTTTTAACCAAATGGGCACTTTGCTCCGTTCTCAAAGCATTAGAATTTCAAGGCTACCAGTATAATGCATTGTTGGCAACCTCCAGTTGGAAGAGAACCAACTGATCATAAATTTGCCCTTTCTGGGCTAGTGCAACCATTTTCCTTTCTTATCCCCTGATTGTGAACACCGAAGTTTGCGGGAATCTAAGTAAACAGTTTGCATACTACACAGCACACACCGTACTCAGAGTTGCAGTGACAACGCTCCTAATGCATGCGAAACGACATTACGATGGCACCTTTTGTTTTCAACAATCTTCATCCAAAGTCACAATGAGACAGCGCTTTCACGTGGTGAGACGGCTCCCATGTTTCCAACGATATGTACACGATGGTTAATCTCTAGTCGAAGATTTACGAATTTCATTTCGAATCAGTCATCACGCAGAATAATAAGAACCGCAATACTCACTGTTTGGAGCAAGATGGCTATTGTTCAGAGTTACCATACGGGGATAATACTCCAATGTCTTATGGGTTGGACTTTTCAGTCATAAAATCTACCACAAAGTACCGCTCACAGGAATACCTTAGGTAATTATCCTATGGGAAACCTCACCGAACCTCGCTCTCCCGGAATACGAACCATGACGGATGCCACGAATTACGGTGGCTTGGTGGACTTGGATGAGGGTAGTTTAAGAGTAAAAACAAAAAAAACGCAGAACTTAGGTCTGAGTGCCCTTTTAATTTGGCTTCCCTCAACGCTCGCAAGTTAAACCAGATAGGACAAGAAACCCCAAATCGAACTCTTGAAAGTATTCTCACAGAGGCATGCTGCCTCTCCGAAATACGCAGACAAACACTCCAATTCCCTGATCTCTTCGAAGCTGAGGTATATCTTCTTTCTTTCGCTTCACTATTTACGTGTCAGGTGATCCGGGCTGGTTCGAGCCGGATAGTCGATCGGGCACCGTTAGAGTGGATCCGGATCAACAGTTGTTTGTGTGCAGTTCGGTTGGACGGTTCTGTGCATCTCAGCGGCGATTGATTGAGAGGTCGATCTTTCTTCTCCTTGTTTGCTTATGCTCCCACCGAATGCAGTTTTTTGAGCATAAAGACGATTTTTATCAGCACCTTCCTAGATTACTTCAAAGTGTGCTCTCAATGAACCTTGTTGCCGTTGCTGATGATTCAACCGACTAAGCTGAGCGATTGAAAAAGACAAGAACGTACAGTAGAGACCCACTTGCTGTCTCCGCCGATTAAACTGAAGACAGCAATTGTCCGATTCAAGTACACTTTGATCATAGATTGTTGCTGGTGAATATAAATTTCTCACGAGAGGCAAGACCGGCTCAGTCGACGTCATTATTTGCCTTCTGCCTTGGGCTCAGACTGACCACATTAACGCTGGTCAACGGTGATGTGAATCAATCGAAGATTTTCGACTATTGTGGTCCACACTTCAGGACTGAGGTCACGTCTTTGCACGTGCTTGATTTTATTTGTGTCTATTCTGTAGTCGGACCAACACAAAAAACAACCGTTTTTGCACATCTGCCTCTAAACCTCAATTGCCCGATTCAATTTCAATCCAAGCTTTCAACCCGTTATCGAAATAAACAAATAACCAGAATCCGAACAAAAATTCAGAGCAGGTCAAAGGTGCATTAGCAGACGCCATGCGGGAGTTATCAGGTTACGCGAATATTTGAAACGATGGCTGAACTCGACCTCAACTGCCTCTTAGATACCCGTAGATCCGTCTCTCCATATGCCACATACAATGAAGTATGACATACTTGCTGAATAGAAGCCTGACGGTGATCCACAACGAAGATGAATACGATGTGGGGAAATGGAAAGGACTGTGGCTATCGGCGATAGCCGGAATCTCGATCAGCTGATTAGAAGTAGTAGACCAATAAAATCAGGTTTAAGGAAGGTGATCAAAGAATCCAACGGCCCACTAACTCATTCATGGGCTTGGTCTTGAGCATTGGACAGAGCACTTTAGGGAGTCGTTTAGTTGGTCCAATGTTATGGTGAACTTCAATTCGAGCCAGCAAGTGAAACAATCCGGTTAGATTTTTGTTAAAAAATGGAGTCATCAAAGAATTAAGCTTTCTAAAAAAAGACATAAAGCAAATGTTTCCGTATCGACGTCTTAGCATCAAGGTTGAAAAAAATTTGATACAAATCTGGAAGTACGAGCAACTATCAAAGAATCAGTGATTGTAACAGCTTACAAGAAACGTCTTAGATACTTATGTGAAAATTTGAGGAATTAGTTCGGTAGTGATTGGATTCAAAGTGCTTCCAGCTGTTATCTTCCACCGATCCTCGGGGAACGAATATGGGCGAGAACCAAGCCGGTCTTCGTCTGAGTCCGCGTTACACTGACTCAATTTTTACTTCGTGAAGAAACCCAGAAAATAGGTGCATGTTCCGTAGATCCATAATCTCTATCTTTCTTGATCTGAAATCGGTGTTCGACTCAGTTGGTCATGCAGTTATGTGGTGCTGTCTGTCACTGGCAGATGTATGAGAGAAATTAATTTCACTTATCCAATCTGTGTACTCGAACAGTCGAAGTGGAGTTCGGGCTTACGGGGATCTTTCACCAGAGTTCATCACGAGAAATGGTGTTCGTTAGGGTTTTACCCTTTCACTTTTTATTGTCAACGTTGTCATTGGTTATGTGGTTATGTAGGCAGCCCTATCCCCATGTGAGAATAATGACATTGATATCTGCTCGGACAGAAAGGTGACCTAGGATATTTAACTACTGCAATTTGCAGGTATTTTTGGGCTGATGGAACGATAGTTCAGATATAGTTGGAATGGGTTTTACACTTTGTAAGTGTAGATTGGTTTTCGAGACTGGATTGACTGGAGTCCGAAATTTGCGCTGGCAAGGGAAGTAGGTAGTTTTCGTTTATTGGGTAGTTGTATCATACCTGGTGGTTGTAGATTTAAGATCATTGGACTGTGTATTACTGGTCCTATTTTGTGGAAGATTCCTGTAAATAATTCAGAGGTTATACGTAAGATAAGTACATCGTAAGACTCAATCTTTAGGATATACTGAATCATAATAGCATGAGGTGGTTCAGACATGTTTTGCGCATACCCACAGATCGATTGCATCATAGGTTTTTCTGCGAGTCAACTAAAGGCTGGAAGATGGTTCGATAGCATGCCAAAATGTGTGAGTGCTTTAACCATTGATTCTTTTCGTGCCGGTGCAGCTAGTCTACCAAGCTAGGATCCACAAAATTTCCCTAAGCATTGGTTGGACGAAATGGTGATGCTGCTCGATGTCGCAGTCGATTTTGTTGTTGCACCCGAAATCTCTTATTTCTGGATAATTGCCCAGCCTATTGTCTCGCAGTCGACCTTCCTGTTTCCCGTTCTTTATCTCCTTGAGTAGTTGGTGCTGCGAGGTAGCAAGTAAAACTGAAGTATGTTGGCGCAAGGTCAGATGTTGTACAATCTGAGCTGATCTAAACTGTTGCACGATCTTTTACACCGAATCTAGTAGTTTAATTTGGACTGTACATTGTATCTGCAGAAGAACAAACGTTTTTTCAGGTTTTCTCTCAGAATGTTCGTCACTAGCACGTTGTTCTCTGCATAGTCACATAGATGCTCAATGTTCTTCATAATTGGAACGTTGATATAAAAGAAGATCATTGATCCCACAGGCATTCAAAATGGAAATGTCTGTCACACCGTCTTGGTGTCTTTTGTTTAGCCTGCTCCGGTGACCTTGCGAACCATTTACTCGCAACAAGATATGGGGAATTGTATTTATCAGTGGGTTTCAGAGGGATTTCATTTCCATCTGTTTTTGGTAAAGTGTGCATCCCGGGAATGATGGTTCTCCTAAACTGAACTTGCTCAAATGGACTGAATCTATTATATTATTTTACACTTATATCTGTTCTGAGGGTATCCATGGGACGTCATCAGTCTCTTTCTCATCCACGTCTTTTATCTGACTAGTCAAATCCCTTAGACTTTTTCTGTTGTATTGTTATATAATGGCGTGGGCAAGAATCGCTGGGAACAAGTTTGTTCGCCATCTTGTGTTTTCTCAGTGAGCTAAGATGTGTTCAACCCCTTGGTTGAAGACGCTGCCTTGAGTTTGATGAATTGTTTGTGCTAGACAAACTATAGTCGCAATGGGTGACTCTTCCGTTGTTCTGCTTCTGACCCATTGTTTCATCGAAATTTCCTGTGATCGGTTGTATGCGGTCAGTTGATCTCTTCAAAAATAAACTTTTCTTCGAATTACCAAATTTACAGCCTCTGAGCCATTGTTTGCGTTCGTTTAATCATTCTTGTAAAGATTAGAAATTCTTGTGATGTGAGACTCAGCACCTCGAATGACGGTAGCTTTGTGGAATATTGTCACTTGTTTCTGGGCTCCTTGATTGTACGGGATTAGAGTTGTTGTTGAAAATGAACAGTTGCTCCCATATTTCATCGCCGAAGCAATCGTATCTATGTGTATGTATGGGTAATTATTTACCAAAAACGCCCAAGTATTTTGTCCCAAGCGGTAGTACTATGGGTTTTAAGGGGCGTTTTCCAATTACGAACCACTTCAAAAAGGTAAAATTAATGTCTTTGAAAAGATACGATTCTGTTTTTTGGAGTACTATCAAAATGGCTTCTTTCCTTACGGAAATTGCATCCTTCTACCAGCGAAAATCTCCGTTACGGTCATCGAACGTGAATCACAAGAGTTAGCGTGCAATGTCGCGCACTCACTCTTCCGGTCAACTAGCCTAGTAGGTCACTTTCTAATGAAAGCGAAGAGGGCCGCTGTTGGGAATCCAAGGGATCTTAACATCTATGCTAACTCAGTGCGGACGTGAAAAGTGATCAAGTCCGACTACTCCGATAGAAGTCATTTGCACTGTTCACTTCTAAAAGCCAATGGTTCTAGTGGAGGGCAGAAACTATCTGGGCGAAAGCAACTCACCGTCTATCACCGACTCGTCTCATCTGTTTTGCTTGTCGTGTGTTACGCAATCCGATTAATCATGTTTACCAAAATCGTGGCTTCTAATCTGTATTTTTCGCCCTTCAGGATGCTGCGTTTGCATTGCCAGTGTCATCTTTGGACAACCCGAAATACACGGATCCACCAATACGAACCCAGTTCGGATATCACATTATCATGGTGGAAGGAAAGCGTTGAGTTGAATCATCGACAACTGGTCTTACTCACGTATCATGAAACTATTCCAACTGTGCTGCTTGGCCTGTTCACGCCTAGCTGAACGATATAACTGTTACTGACCGTTCGTTGTAAGTGGCAAATTTGTATAGCCATAATTCGTTGTTTTTTGCTGCGATGGGAATTTGTGTGGATCATTAAGGTCAGAATTCGACTTCAATATTACTAATTTTTAACCAAAAGGATTGTCGGTGATCCAGAATATGGGACGAAGAAGTATGTTTTACTGCTCAATCGTCCAAAGGTTTAGAAAACAAAGATTAGTTAAAGTTAAATAGCCGGGATTACAGGTTAGTTAGGAACACGTAGATTCCCGTGTACGTGAACCGCCGCTATATATCCGTTTGAAGAGGCAGAAGCAATGTATTGATGGTAAAATAAAATTTTCTCGGGGATAAGTGATTGACCACAGTCAGGATATTAAGGCTCGGTCGAGATAAAAATGGGAACGTATGCTTGCCTCACACGTGACTTCAATATTTCGGCGGAAGGAAAACTGAGGTCCTGGCAGCTAAAATGAAGAGGCGTCTGATGGATTACTAAAAACCAACCTCACATGCAATGAAAATATTGTATAGTTGTTGTTTTTGGTTGAAAATTCCTTCGTTCATAAATTTTCCACATAGTTGGAAAAGGTGACACTAACCTGGCTTGTATAGGCGCAGAGTTGGACTACCCGGCTCGGGTCCACGAAATCCCGGTAGACAATAATGATATGGCTCAGTACCATAATCAATGGCATTCCTGTTTTTAAAACCTTTCCTCCTCTATATAGTTCTTCAGCCTACTATTTTTCAATTTATCTTCCGTTATTCCCTTTTCTCTTTTCTGCTTGAGCAGATGATGCTTTGAGGTAGCAATCACGAATATAGCATGTCGGTGCAAGTTTAATTGTTTTCCAAACCGAACTGAACTGAACTAGCTACACACACGGTCGCGAGTTCTCAATCTCTTATGTATTCTTTTTTCGTTTTGGATACACATCACCAAGGCAACCCTTCTTATTCGTCACCTGTTTGCGCGTTTGCCTCGGTAATACTAAACCAGCCTTTTCCAGTTATGCACAGATTTCTCGAACCCAATACCTGATTTGCTAAAGCTTAAGCAGAAGTATCTCGAGTGTGGGAATCGATTGCATTGTGTATTAACGTAGTGGAGACTTTCTGGAGAACGATATAGACGAACAACTACTGGTAAAGGCGTACACTGAAATGAACATTAGTGCGCTAGCCACACAGCAATGGAATCGATACTGCGCTCAATCTGGTTCAAATTATCATGTCGAAACCAGTCAAGATCAAAGTCAACCGCAAAAATTGACTTAGAGTTCGGTTGGATCCTCCAAAGTAATCCATAGTTTTGTTGTCTCAAAAAACGGGCTAGTTTGAACCGTGTTCATTGAGGGCCAGCTGCAATCAACTAGCGGTGCGAACAAACAGACAAAGAACGGGGTGAGGTAGATTCAACATTTCACAGTTTAGGTGACCGTGAAAAACACGAGGAAAATACAACTGGCGTTTCGCTGCTCCTTTACCACCAGACTGTCTCTATTATGTTGACATGTTCTGGAAGTTAAGGGCAAGCAGAAGAAATCGATTTTGGGATTAATTCGAAACTGTTTTAGCTGATTGAAATAAAGAGGATCATCTTGATGGTTGCATTACCGGAGTCAGCTAGTCCCAGATGCGAGTGATTACGTTTGTGTGGGATTGGTGTTACTTTGGTTGATTGTTTTCACTTCGGATTCTACCTTGGACGCACAAAACTGTGGTCATCTGGTCAACCTTACACTCAGAAAGCACTAAACTAAGTAAAAGCAGTCCCACACATTACTCGGAAGTAATTGTGAGATCTATGTGTACATCCAAAGCGGAGAAAGCTAATAAGGACATTTGCTTCATCCTGTTGAAAAAGCTGAACTTGGTGGCAGGCATTCGAGTAGAGTTGTCGATTCGTTTGCTGTATCTCCCTTCACAGTTGTGCGGCACTGCTGGCTTTCATTGAGAGAGAATTCTGAAAAAAACCTAGGTCGGTAGTCTTGATTCGCCTGAATGGGAGCTAGCGGTACAGGGACAACTCGCACGCCTTCGAGTTGGGCATCTTGGGTTCAGACCCTGGGCGTAATGGGGAATATGCACCACTAAGAAGCTACAATGAAAGCGAAACTCGAGTCTAGTGCTTCTCGAGTGTAAGATTGACCAGATGACCTGGGTTCTGTGTATGAAAAGTGCAGCCCGAAGGGTGGTGGGTCAGGAGAGTTTGCATCGTTCCCCGCTTCTGGCAAGAGACAAGTGGTGTGAGTGAACGGCCGAATTAATGTTTTCAATGAAAGTCCATTATTTAGTAACGCAACGTTGTTTACGTACTTGTCAACTTGTCGACGTTTTGGCAACGACTAGCATTCTTCTTCAAGACTGATTTTTCAAACGAATAAACTGGGATAGCAATCTTAAACAGTGGGATATCGGACTGTTTTCGTGGGGTTATCTACCACTGGGTATTCGCCTGTGTTTGTGAAATGTGAATCATAGGGAGTCTGATAAGCCTCGGATTCTGCCGTGTCAACGTCGTTACAGTCCGCTGATTGTTGTGATACTTACTTGCTCTGGACTGCTGTCGGAATTTCGTTCATCCGAAGTACTCGCGGTGATCGAAATGTTGTCAACGCTGTGTTGAGTAATCAGCTTTACTGTGGAACGTTTCACAAGGCTTATCGATTTTTTGATGCGCTCCGACTTGAATCCGGTTCCAATAAGCGAATAACGTTTCTGTTCATGAGTACAGGAGATGGTTTTTCATGGCGCATTTCTTTTACCCTTCCATTCTTTCGTAGAACAACTTTCGGCTGGATAAGAAGGACTCACTAGCAGACATTTACATGTCCCTAATATGGCAAGTTTTTTACAGCAGACCACAATGCCACGTGGTGGATTTCATTCATACATTAGTTCAAACCGCACAGAGACTACATGTTTCTCGAATTTTGGGCATTGGACAGCGAACGAGATTATTTACATCTACAATTCCTTCTTTTACCTGCCTTTTGCTAAATAAATTTTTGAGAGTTGCGTAGTGCGGTGATGTTGCACGTGACAAACTCTCCCGGTCCTCATGGACGATTGCTGCGTCCAGGAACTAACGGTTGAAAGGCACGGAAACGCATTCTTGGGAGACATTATTTTTAACTGCGGGACCAATTGAAAAAATCAATGACAAAGGAGCGGTGACGTGAAATCAGCTAATTAAAGAATTCACGATATGGGTTGTTAGGTATACTGATAAGATGGTTGAAGAAGAGCTCGGTATGATGTTGGTCTCAATCAGCTGACTGAGAAGAAACCGTTGATAGTGGAAGAAACAACAACGAAGTAAGAGGTACGTCTGGAGTTACTCTATATGGGTTGTTTATGTCCGATAGCTAGTGAAATTTACTGTTCAAAGAAACCTTTCACCTCGAAACCCGAAAAGCTATAACGTCTACGGAATGCATATTTTGCACAGGTGTAGATGATAAATTGCTGTTGGCAAATTCAAATAAATTCTCAAAACGTGTGGCAGATGGTGAAAGTAAACAGTTTCTATTATTGAAGGAGTGAGTAAGAAGTGTGGCTGAACAAAATGAATTGTAGAAGAATCACATCAACTAAAACTAGATTGATAGGATGGCGATAGATTTTCAGCTACATGCGGACGCGTGTGACAGGAAGAAATAGACTGAATGTCACTGATGAAATCAACGCCATTCACTTCTAATATGAATTTCGAGCAGAATTGGCACGTGAGGTTTGTACAGAACTGCAAAAATTCCTAGTGCGAAGTCATACCAGGGGTTCCGAAATTTGGGCGCTGAGAATGAGGTGCAGGATATGGGTCATCGAAGAGAACCAGCTGGCTTCATGAATGTTTTTTTATCGCAGTTGCCCATGCTTTGCAATTAGCAACAAGTTTCTGGCAGATATCGATCCAGTTCACTTTCCACTGCTGAGTGCCCTACACCATCCGAAGGCTAAGTTTATTCATGTCCCCGAGTCGCCAACCTGCGCATGGAGATGGTGCCAGAACAATTCTGGTGGAGGTTTGGTCCGGTATACGAACGACGTGTTCGAACCGTTGAAGTCGGCGGAGTTGTACACATCCTGCAAGACGAAAAATCTGACGCTGATTTCGAATTGTTTCGTTAGAAATCCCATCGCGTCAGCCTACTTTTAAACCAGACCTACGGCACCAATGACCAAAAACCTCCAGTCGTCTGATGTCTCTGACTCTTGTTGGCCAGGTTACATAACCATACAGTAAGACCAAACTGCTGCATTAAAAAACCTGAGTTTGGTTTTGAGACTGAGGTTGTTGCGCAGTTGTAGAAATACCGTTCGGACCGCATCAATATGCCGCTTGACATCATCTGCGGTTTGTCTTTTTGGTAGGATGATTAAACTGAGATACTTGAGGCCTGTGACAACTAATACTGTCTAACCGTTTAGTTGTAGGGCCCGGTTTGTGACTATCTGGTCTAACGAACATTTTGGTTTTAGTGGCACTGATCCTAAGACCGAACTCCGATTTTTGTTCGTTAACTCGCTCAAGAACTTTTCAAAAGTACTCAGGTCCTCTCCGAGCACCGATAAGTCGTCTGCAAATTCGAAGTCTGTGATATAACAGTCTGCGGAAACTTCAACACTGATACCCACCCATTATACGTTGCAAAGTTGAACAGCACTGGAGATAAATGACACTAGCCGTACTCTAGACTTCAGTTCAGATAGGCAAGAATCTTTACAGCAATCCCGAGCACGTGCTTTTGTTCAAGCGTGGTATGATTTTATCAGACGCACTAGTTTGTATGGAACGTCATCTGGAAGCATTAGCTTCCAAAACTCCTCACAATCTATTGAATGGAACGCAGCACTAAAAGTCGATGAAGCATACGGTGGTGGGACGTTGGAATTTGTCGGTGTTCTAGAGTCCTACGGAGCATATATATTTGGTCTACGCAGCCACTGCCCCCGCGGAAGCCTCTCTGGTTGAACCGAGTATGTGCATGTCTCAATGCAGCGAAGATTCACTACAAACTGGGCGAAAATTTTTGCGACTGTCTAAAATACTGGTGCATCTGTAGTCCCCGCAAGCTGTTCTGTCGCCCGTTGAGAAAAGTGGTCACAAAACCGCGATGTTTTGGTCAGATGAGTATTTTTCGGTTTCCCGGATCAACTGGAATAGGGTATGAGGTGATTCGGCAAGCACTGCAAGGCACATCTTATACATTTCTGCCGCGGTTTCGTCTTTACCTGGGACTTTGCAGACTTCAAACGGCGGATCACACTAGTTATTTCCTCCGATAACGGAGGGTCGCGGTTAATGTTGCAGGAATGAGCTGAAATCGGAACTATATCTACCGTTCTACCCAGGGGGAAGTTAAGCAGCCAACGGAGACATCCTATCCATCTAGTTAGTTTACTGCCGGTATCGGGGATGAGCACGCCGGAGAAATAGCATAACAGAGGCTGAGCGGGTTGCCTCTTACCGAATATTGTCCGCATGAGGTGAAAGAGGTTTCCATCTTGTTCGTTATTTCGTGTCAGTAATCGCGGCGATCTTTCTTTGCGCGCCCTATTGACTCGCATCCAAGGTCTTGGTACTCCGGACGGCCATACAAGTGGTAGAAAGACAGATAGCATCTCCAGATATTCAGTCTTTGTAATGGCATTTTGTAGTTCGTAGTTTGACCATTGGGCTCTGTTTTACTGCTACCTTTAATTTACCCCACAGTAAGTCAGCCGAATCTCCCGTATCGTCGGGCAAAGTGGGTACGTCCTTTGATAACCGTCGTTCAATCTTCGTCATCGAAGCTCCCATCTTCTCCGGGACTTAAGAGGTTCAAAGTTAAAACGCCCCGGGGGAGTTGCCTTTGGATGGGTCGTCAGTCAAAGGCGAAGCCTTGCGCGAACTACCACATGTTTTGTGCCACTGTCGTTACCTGCATCGGCACCACGACGAGATCTGCAGTCCTCCACTGTCGAAATCCATCATAACCAGCTTAAGATGTCAATCTGGTGAGCTGTTTCACCATCATTGGAATTTCACAGCGCTGGCCCAGTCCGAATTTTCCGAGAATGTGGCTTACCGAGGCATCTTGTATACCTGTTCGGGCGTTCCCATCACTCGCTGCGATAAGCCTATCCCCTTTGCGGGTGCGGTTCACTGCTTTGTGAAGACTTGTAGGACTCGTCCTTCACATCACTATCGCATGGGAGGGTTGGAGTGTAGATCAACGGTAAGACTGACGGGTTGGCTGTTGAAGCACGTCATAGCAGTTATTGGCGATATCGGTTTCCAGGAGAGCAGGGCGGAATAGGCGCGGTGACTTGAAACTACTGCTACCTGTTTACCTGGAGTTTCTGGGTCACTATGATAGAAACAATAATGGCTATCTGCCATGATTGCCGGTACCGGCTAGTCGGACTTCGGATAAACACCCAACGTCCACTTTATAGTTGTGCAGCATGTGAAGAGTCAGCCTGACTTCCGATGATCGAAGTGGCTTTCACGTTCCAGCATCCTATTTAGGTCTTTCGAAAGTAGGGTTCATTTTACATTCTTGACATCATGCCCATGGGAACAGCATGGGGCGCGGCGCTTCTTGGGGACGCCGTACCACATATGAAGGACATGGTCATGAAGTTCCGTGGGTGCTTCCTATAAGAGATATCCCCAGTGTCACACGGCTTTCTACTCGAGAGCACTTCTTTATCCTTTGCATAACCAAATGTTGTCGGTGGCTCCCTGGAGGCTCGTTCCCTACTTAGTTGAAGGACCCTTGCGACAGACATTGGATCGCATAAAACATCCGTCTGTACAGAGATAACCGTCCCCGGAAGCTGAACACCATCTCGCCGAAGTTTTTAGACTTCGGTTGCCTTCAACCTAGTTTAGCCAACCTGTCGAACGGTTTGCTGGAGTGTGACCGCTATTGCACGCTTTAGATTCTTCGAATTGCAGGTGAGTTGAGTGCCTGAAGGGGATCAAAGAGATGGAAGATCTCCCAAGGGACGCGACAGACCAATTCAGGTGCCCCACAGATAACGCCGATAGTACTCCTAAGCTAATAACCACCTGGGATCGATAAACTTTAAATGTAAATAAGCATCTAGATGACAAAAATGTTGCTAGTTCCTCTACGGTTTTTTCATGCTCCTGCTCATTACAGAGTCTACACTGGCCATACCGAAGCCGCTCGCACCATGACACTCGGTCGACTACCGTTTGCCTCTCCCCTATGGCAAACTTTTGAATGCCCGCTACCCGATTCCAGAGATATTGTGCATCTGCTGCACAAGTAAAGGAGTTGAAAATATTAATATGATTATCAATCCTTGCGAAGTTTACGACGCCGTGTTGTCAGCGCTTCCCGGCGTGTCAGAATACAAGTGTGTAGAGCTTGGAAGATCGGCTCCACGCGTAAGTCGTTTAGTAACGTCGCTTAATTCCAATGTTTCTACTCATTGCTACAAGAATATCTGCTAAAAGGCAAGTACGCTTCTTGCACTATCGTAGAGCATGGATGACAAAAATATCAACGCGTTTTTATGGGGAACTGGCTAGAAAGTTGTCGACCCTTCTGAGTTTAAAATACTAAACTACGGATCCCCAGCCACGGCTTTGAAGAAAACAGAATCGGTTCCACCCAGTTTTATCGGACGTAGATGGTGTGCGAAAATAGGCAGCGACATTGTTCGGGAGCGGATAGTATGAGCCACAAGTTTTGGTGCTTACACAGTATGAAACACTACCCGGTCGGAAAACTAACGAGTGACACCTCAACAGCTAGTCAAGTTGTAAGCTCAGTTATGGCATTGGAGTACGAAGAAAATCAACTCGAGGCTGTGGAATCCAATGTATTTTGATTTCATCGGTTGAGCGACGAGACGGTCAAGTGGGTTTGATGGACGAAAAAAGGTAAAACGAAAAGGCGAGATACCTGCATCATTTGGAATATCACAGACGAACACACCTAACCGCACCCGTGATCTGCAGTCTTCCGATTAATTATTGATATCAGGTGGTGGCCATCAAACTGACTGTGCCCGCTGACGATAGACGGATTCTCACGTGCAAACTAGGTTCTACGACAGCGTTCGACTCTCTGGGTACCTACAATACCGGGGAGGGAAATCAGCCAGAGTTGATATCACAACAAAATGGAATGAATCCTTCTTGATCTTATTAGTTAGGTATTAGTCATCACAAGGCATCAACTGCAGCCAATCAATTCCCTTATCTTTTCACATTCCTAACAGACGATTTTGCGAAGAGTTCTTGGCTATCAACCTTAGTACATCTTCGACTCGAGGAACGCACAACACATCCGATTGGTCGAAGCCGGGCTGGTTGTAAGTAATTTTCGAGAAGCACGCAATTTGACCTCACTAAAAGGATTGAAGAAGTCCAACGAAAATAATGAAGAGATAGAGATTTTGTGAAACACTGCTCATACGTTTACAACGTAATTGGGATTCGGAGTGGCTTTTTGCTGCTGCTGCAGAGGAATGCAAACAAGTGTTCGACTAAAATGACTTCAATTTTCCCACTAAGAACATGCAATAAATGGTATGGGAAGCACATCAAACTCCGTATGAACAAGCATTTATGTCAACCACTCTTCAGATCGCTTGCTTTTCCGATAATGTTACTTTCATTTCCGTTATTTAGCCACTTGTAATCAGATCATTAGAACAACAGGGTCGCTTTGACCCCACACAATCTAATAATATCGAAGATCGACGTTTCGGATGTGGCTTTTGCAACGTAGCATATTGCCACAATTTGCTTTTTAAAAATATCAAAGCCACTGAGGCTCCATTTCTACTGTTTCTTTTTCCAACCATCAACACTCTGGCCAACTTAAAAAAATTCCAGTGTTCTTGATTTGTCAACAGACTTGTGTCCGAACCGGTATTTTCCCTTCGTATGTCAGCATGGTTTTGTTTTCTTATCTGGATGCCGTATTAAAAACTAATGTGGGGCTCATTCACTGGGTGAAATCATCGAAAACTAGGGCCCCAGTTCGTGTGATGAATGGGACTCACAAAAAAGCGTATGAACTCAGTGCCATGAATGCTGTCGGGTAAATGAGAATCACACGCATGTACCGGAATCGGGCAGGTGGAAAAAAGAGGACGGTAACAATGAGACAGGGAGATCATGTGCTCACAGGCCGGTTTAGAAACCATTAAAAGCCGGGTTGACATCAACGGAACTCCATGAACCTGGGTAGTGTGCCAGGATGGGTACATGAGAGGGGGCGCAAAAGAAATACATCTGAAACAGCATACAACAGCACAGAATTCAGTGTGCAACGACCGAGGGGCGGTGTACAAGTGGGAAGAATAGATCATCTTCGACGAGTGGGAAGGGAACAGTAACACGCTGGTAAGCAGTTAAGTCCTGAATTTTGTGTATATATGGGAGTGAATGAGGTCTCTAAATGCATACAACAAACGAATAAAAGTACCCATACTATTGGCGATAATTGTGGTGAATCGGAGGGATATCTTCTAATGGAGCACTGCCTTGTACGGAATATGCAAGAAACACTGGAAAAACAGAATGCGTAGGAGGAATACTCAGATAGGTTCAGATGAATGTAGATAAAGAGATCACCATAGTCCAATGATTTAATCTGTACACAAACACACAGGTACACCTGCATGCATGCAATGAACGAGGGAATACACATTGGAACATCTATGTAGTAATTAAAGTGAAAAGATATATGGAAAAGAACACTGTAGGGCAGAACGCAACTAAGAATGGAACTCTGCCGAATGTATCTGTCTCATTGTCGGTGAAGCAGAAGCAAGAGGGTAATTTAGGATGGACGGAAATAGAAGCATTTATTGGGCGATATACACGGATGTGGTTTCTCCAACGAGCTACTTGAAGCAAAAGTTGCTGTGGTGGTTTAGTGCGCACAGCACAGTACGGACTACAGAATTACCAATCGCGGTGTTTCTGACTCGTGTGAATTTGCCACAGTTGAAGTTGAGGCTGTGGCTGCCGCACCCGGGCAAAGAATGGGCAATTGTGTGTGCCCAAACAAATCTGTTGTGGCAACCGGACGATCGACCAGGGGAGAAGACCATGTCATAGTGCTTGCAGCGTTAGGTAATGACGGATGGATCTGACCAAGTGAATCAGTGACGTTGTTTGATGGATGTGGCACTGCTGGTATCATCCCCAAAGGCTTGGCATTACGACAATCTAATGATAATGCTATCTGCTCGCCATGTTCCGCCCAGTTCACAGATAAGTCTGCGCTTGTCTCCAAAATGGATGATTCGAGAAGCGGCATCATAGAATTTGGTGGGATCCAGGCAGGGTTGATTTGAGACACGGTGCATGAGATGGGTTGAAGGAGCATGGATGATGCGACAGTTGTTGCATGAGACCCCAGCAGGTCCATATTTGATGTGTGGCCTGTTAAGGAAGGTTGTCTATATACATACGAAATATCCGTGCAGTGCGGCAATTTTGGCGGAGAGCATACAGACGACTCAGAAACAGGTGCCGGCTCTCGTGCTTTGAGCGGAGTAGATGCTCTGTCATTTACTGACGAATTACCAGAAGATACCATATTTCGGTCCGGTGAGATGGCGTTATTCAATGTGATCACAGGAGAAGTACAGGGAGCTGTTGGTGAGACCGAATTCTCAGCCCCATCAGGACATTTTTGAGAGTGTGTTGACGGGTCAACATCAGCCGTCTGGTTGCTCAAAGAAGGCGAGTCTGGCAGGCATATACATAAAGACGGGGAGTTTGCAGGGGATGGCTCAGTAGAGGAAGCTTGAGCAACTTGAGGTGTTTTTTCCGGTTCAATCAGTTCAACCTGATCCAATATCGGCGGATCCGCAAAATCAGCGGTTGTTTGCTTTGGACTGCATGGCTTGCTCGGTACGTGGTGTGTAGTCTGTTTGTTCGAGTTCTCTTCCGACGGTGAGGAGGAAGATGAGGAACACGGTGGTAAAGATCGGTCATTTGATCGTTGCCGATTGGTCAGGAAGTGTGAATGTATGGGTAGAATGTGTTAGTTTACGTTGCGACAGACGCGTTTGAGTCTGTAGTCAAAAACACCACGACACAGGAACACGTTGGCCGGGTTCACACTGTCGGGAACTTCATCAGATTCGATGGTCTGCTCAGTAGGTTTGTGCTGCAAACAAAAAATAAGTGGCAAAGAAGGTTGGGGGTGATGAAGTTGGCAAGTAAATATATAAGGGGAGAAAATAATACCTACTACTTTTATGCTGGTTTGTCTACGAAGGAGGTAGATCGAAAGAACATTTTGTGGAATGGCAAAACAAGGCAACGCTTCCAAGTTTCGCGATCACTGAGCTTGACGTCCACATGGCAAAGATTTCGTGTGACATTGTTAGCTCGTGAGTAATGCGATCGGTGTTCGTCTGCATTGATAATAAAATTAAATTTGAAATGATGAGATGACTAAGTGGCGCGAAGACTATAAACCACTGTATTGCTTTTGGTTTTTGGAACTGCCTGATGCGCATAATGAACTTCCGTTCGTGACAATTTTCTGCTTATTTGCACTGTGAGAAAGTAAACGATTAAATGGGACAGCAGGTCTCCGATTTGATTGGTCTACTGTTACAGAAACAGCCTGCTTTGGTGCAATGTAGAGCTACAAATGCCTTGTGAACCTGTAGACTGCATCCGTTGGAGAAAAGCAACGAAGCGTGCAGGCCACAAGCAGCGATTTCGGTTTTGATAGCATGGATGAGGCCAAAACGTCTATCAGGCTTTTGGGTTACAGTGTTTTCTCTGCTGACTGTTTCTTCTCGGGACGGCGCTTTTCACAAAGCGCGCCAGACTTATCAACTTGGGGTAGTTACTACAGGCTTTGACATTTATTTCCAAATTAAATGGCCTTTGACCTCGTAGTTTCCAGATCTCCGCATAGACGAACGGAAAGAACAAAACTATTCACTACCAACTGTTAGGTAATCGCAATAAAGTAAATAAAAAGGAAGACAAACTGAAAGGTAGGTGGGAACTAGTCGGTTGGATTAACAGACACGTTAGAGTAGGTTTTCACCGTAATGGTAGCTACTTTTCTTAACTGAATGTATGAGTTCCACAAAATGATGCATCTCAAGTCTATGTGGACTATTTTACTGCCAAACAGAACTGGTTACCAACGCCGTGAGATCCGGAATGCTGTGGTTTGAAGTAGGATCAAACAAGTTAGATTTAGCAACAGTTATTGAGATTACAGCTGCGTACAGAGACACCAAGCGGTTGTTAAGGACGGATTCAAACTTCTTTTCTGAGAACACCTATGACAACAGTATTGATCGAAGTAGTTCTCCATTTCCTAAACCTCTCCATCAATAAACAGCCGAAAGCGAACATCTGGTTGCACGTGGTGACTGCTTAGAGATCACTAGCCGTAGTTGTTAGCATCCACGTCCAAGGATAGGGCGAAATATACTTTTCTTCGATGAATACGGTTGTTGAGGTGATTCGTACTAGGATACCTCAGTATGTGATTGAGCCCGACGATTCAGACGCGGTGTGACCTCATGTAATAAATGTGTCCCACTGGGCTTTAACTCCAAAAACACCACCAACAGTTACCAAGTGACCGCAGAACGCCACTAGACGACGAGAGGACCCGTAGCCTCGCCAACTCTAATAGCCTTTCAACTGAGCTTATACCCACACCTAGTCACTTTCCGTTCACACTATTACGGAGCATCCAGTAGTAGTTGCAATGTACGCAATTATGGGGGATTTCATCAAATGGCATGGATAGCAAAAATAGTGTAAAAGAGCCGCTATGAAATACGCGAAAAGAACCTGCGGTAGGTATAAGGCATTGGTATCACACAGAAAATAGACAAGATCCACCTACCAAACTTATTCCTCAGACATGTCAAGAAAAGAAGAAGAACAATTAGTGAATCTTGAATCAATACGGTGAGATTTCACCAACACCTGCACACTGTAATCAATATAAAAACAAAGAAGACGAATGATGAACCACTAATGATAACTTATTCGGTCGTCATAAAGTGCGTATGCACGTCTGTCTGTTGCAATCATTTTAATATGACCTAAATCGAAGTCATTGCGACCAGAATCACACGTGCTAACCTTACCACAGACAATTTCCGAAAGAGTTGGGCTATCAGAGACAGGCCTCTTTTATCGTTACGCAAACTTGCCAAATTGTGCTTCCAGTTACGTTAGATCATTCACAATCAGTAAGTAATTTGGGTTGGAAGTCTGCAGTATTAGTCTCAGGAACAGAGCAAACTAATATTTGATCCTATTTTAAGCTAATTTCAATATATCTCAATACGGTACACGAAGTGTTGCGATCCATTTTGTTCCTCTGTAATTTTCCTGGAACCGACTAATCCAAAACGATGAAATGTGGTGTGCGGATGAGTCAATCCATTATCACAATGGGTATACATATATTTTAGTTACGGTTAAACTGATATGAATAATCACAGCTAATTTGCCCAAGCGATACGAAATGTTATTTTTGTTATTTAACGCAACACATGATTAAGATATGTTCCAAACTACGTGGTATGATTTTAGGCCATTTATCCAATGACAAACCTCAACTCATTCATCACGGTGAAGACCATTCCGTTCGCGTGTATACGCCTGGAAAATGGGCGAAGATAATTTCAGTTGGGTTCTAATGTGATCTATGATTCGACTAGTCTTTAAATCTCATGTTCCAGTGCGACAGTCACAATGTAGTTGGAAAATCATGGAGAGTTGTCGGATCTCCGGGGTCATAAGAAGAAGCTTTTACCTGGTCCGATGTAACAGTCCGATTTTTACTGATGTGCTGTCGTCCGCCCACAGGATTGGTCTTTAAAGCACAACAAATTAACAACCGAAGACTCCCTGGTTGAAGCTTCGTTATTTCGAGCATCATTCTTGCGGTAGATGAGAAAGCAGAATGCATGTGATTTAAACTTTGGCGTCGCGTGGTATCACATCACCTCAATCAGCGCTTTACAGTCCGTGATATCTGATCCATTCTTCCTACTGTCGAAGAGGTAGACCAACCATCCAAAGCACCGACATCAAAGTCTTATGCTAAAGCTGCGGCGCAGGCTGTCGCATTTGCCGCAAACGCAATAGGCTACTATGCACATCTGCAAAATTGTTGGGAGCGTCACATAGGGGCCTACCTTGGTGTTTGGACAATTTCTCCCTGAATGCACATCCACTTTTTGCGACAAGCCAAATGGCACTGATGGAAAAGCTATGGATAAGTTTTCTCGAGCAGGAACTTTTTAGTGACCTTCCCATGCACTACTATCCCAATCTTTGTAAGCAAGTGTCTGATTTTCTTCTATCTCGAAGCTCGCGTCGTTCTCCTATTCCGACAGATCGATAATTTTAACTACCATATCTGAGCATCAGTAACACCTGCTTACACACCACTAATAATGCCCATTTATGAACAAAGGCATTGCATCGATTAGGCTTGTCGATTGCGTTCGGTCATATTGAGGATTTGCGTATATTTCCAAAATAACAATAGGCCAAGCCATTTGCATACCTTAATTCACTTTTGTGGGCTGTCTAATAAACAAAGTGATTTGCAGTAAACGGAGTAAATCTTATAACCAAATAACAACGCTAAAGAAGACTGCGGAAAAAAATTAAGAAAAATGACAGTTTTTTTACTGTTTTGAACCGAGAGAGAATGCTAGCGGGTTGGAAAACGAATAGTGAGGGTGTTCCATGGGATGGTAGTTTTCGGAAAAAAAGGAAAAAGAACCGTGCAACACCGGTAAAACTTAGCGAGGATGGTCATACGCCGGAGTACGGAGTAGGCGGGTGGGCCACGGATAAGGCCAACTCTAAAAAACAAAGACAAGACGCTAAAAATGAAAAACGTACAACGAAGCCAGCACCCCACAATGGATACCAAAAAAGGGTTTTGGTAGATCGGTGTTGGACCGAACCCGATCAGGTAGAGGAAGAGAGGCAGAACAAGCCCTACTTTGTACAAGACTGCATTATTTAAATGCGGGACAGATTTGAGCTTAGCACAATATATATATATATATATATATGTATATATATACATATACTTATATATATATAAGTATATGTATATATATACATGGCGCCAATGCAACAACATTAAAATCGAACTTCACAGCAAATGTATAAAAGGAGGGGGGATATTAAACAAGATGACAAGCCTAAATATCTTCTGCTTTTATCGTACATATTTTGCAATGTTTTTATTATTTCCGGAGTTTTTACGAACAACGAGTTCCACAGACAGGCCACGCAGCCTTCGCGAGACGGAGTTCGTTCATGAGCTGTATATCTGTGTTTCCAACCAACTACAATTCTCGTTTCTTGTTTCCCAACGAAGAAAGCAGGAAGCACCAATGAACACCAAAACTCAAGTTACAGCCTGACCGCCCCGCCGTTTCTTCTAGCCACTACCCAGCACATGCAAAATGAGCATGAAAACGCAAACGATGGACAGGCGTATGCAAAAGGTGTGCAAACCATCGGAGGCGATGTACAGCGATTACCTTGGCGTCAAGACGTCTCTTTGCATCCAACACACGACGACGCACCTCGTCACTATTCAATCGATGTTCATCTGTTGACCTCCGCGTGGCTTCTTCCACTCCGTAGGAGGAACGGAAAATAGGGCACGGTATGGTAGACGAACGTTTGCCAGACGCAACACGTGACCCAACCAACGTAGTCCGCTAAGCTTCATACGCTGAGGCAGTGTTTTCAGATACGGCACCCAATACTAGCTTCTTAACCTTCGTTTTACCTAATCCAAGCGATGATGGAACACCTCCAAGCCAAGAACATCTTTGGCACACAAACTTCACGTCTCGTAACCATAAAACAGAACTGAACGCAATGCGGCACAGTACGCATGACCTTTCAACTTCAGTGAAATATCAGGCCAGCGCTACAAGTGCTTCAGTCCAGCGTAAGCTGCCCGAGCCTTGGATATACGCGTGTTTAACTCCACTGCCGAGCTACTATCGTTCGACACGCAGCTACCAAGGTAGGTGAAATGGTCCATAATCGTTAGTTCCTCTCCGCTCAGCACCAAGTTCGGCACTGCTGTCGTCCAGTCCTGCAACAGCACTCTGCACTTTGAAGGTACAAACCGCATGCCAAATCGAGCAATACACCTCGAGAGTCTATGTAGTGCGGCGCTGTGCATGGACCGCAGACTCGAACAAGCACACGATGTCACCGCGTAATCTAGGTCACATAGCTTCCCTCCACTTCCCAGTTCGACTCCTACATCCTGGAGACTTCCAAAAGCGTCCTCTATTGCCCCATCTACAACGAAGTTGAACAGGAATGGAGAGATGGTACACCCTTGTCGAACGCCGCTAGCCGTTTCAAATGAACTTGATAGTTCGTCGTAAATGCTTACGCGGTCATAGGTGTGGGAGTACAGTGAGCGAATAAGATTTACAAATTTTTGTAGCATATCCTTCCGATGGAGCGCAATGAGTAGTGCTTTTCGGTCCACCGAGTCGTAGGTATCGTCAAGTTCAGTTGTGTAGTGGTGGTGTTTGCGATGCGTTTTAAGTAACTGCCGAGGATTGGGAATCTGGTGGATGTAACCCCGTTGCTGTCGTCAAAATAAATACATCAGCGCGTGGCCAGCTAAACTGTTCCTTGAAGTAATCAGCCCAACGGTCGAGTCATTGCGGTCTGTTATGAATGGTAGACAAGATTATCAGAGGTAATTCGAATGGGAGGGAAGGATTTTGGTAGAGGGCTTTGGTAACAGGTAAAAATGTCCTATTGCCAATGACCGACCAGACCAAGCATTTTGTTTTGTGCCAGATAAAACATTCTTTAGTTCTCTGTGGCTGACGCGCATCCGTTCCTGATTTTTTACAAAGCGGTGGTGGTGGTGCGGAGCGAGAGCGTGAGAGCAACACCAGCGGCAAAATGATAGTCGCTGTAAAAGAACAAAGCCTGTGTGGTTTAATCACTCAAAGATTCTGTTTTTGAGAAATGGTGTAGGCATGCGTGCAGGAGAATGGCGATGTCTCATATTGGGTATGGCCCATAACACAGAGGGAAGAGAGGACTGTCAACCGTGATCATAAAACTTGAAGTAGCACAGAACCATATAACGTTCCAAAAAGAGCAAAATATAATTATTCATCTTATGAAGAATAATGTCGGTGAAGTTCAAGACAGCTGAGGAGACAACAATCATTCGAAAGATAGAAGATCAGAAAGTTGCGAAGATCGGCCCAATTGGATGAATCGTAGCGTCAAAAATTTGTCTGGAGGAAGGTGCAAAGTTGTGGTAAGTGATGTCACGGGAGAATGCGATAATACAATGGTTTAAGGAATCCAAAACAGGAAGAATGAGAATATCTGGACAGAAAAAAGTGACGGAAGTATGAGCACGGTAGGCTGATCAATCAGATATAATCGGCGGGGGCCAATTAATTGAGGTAAATTGTTGACCGCAGTGGAATGTTCGTGCTTCACGACGGAATTATCAGAGAACTGTTATATCCGGGGTAAAAAAATCAAAGTTAACTACTAGGATCAATTTTGCCCAAGGAACAGATCTCCAAGGACTGAGATGAATCGGCGATTGTACCGATATACGAAAAAGACGGAAGATGCTCATGTGAAAATTGCAGGAGAATTAGTCTGGCAAGTACTGTATCAAAAATTCTCAGCATTATCTTCCATCGATTATTTAGTGCTGGGGAAAGGTGCATGTATGAGAATCACGCTGGTTTCCCTCTCGGAGTTGTATTGACCAAATTTTTACTCGCCAACAAATCTTAGGAAACGGACTTGATTGGCTTTCATCAATGAGACATTTGCGGCGTCGGTGTGACATACGGCTGTGGATCAAAGGTCGGATTTAGACGGCGGCAGAGAGGTCGGTATTGCTATAAGGCTGAGAAACATTGCCGCTGAGATCAGATCTGTGATGATTTCCAAAGCTTGAACACCGTTTTCTTCGTAATATTTGTAGAATATGGTAGCAGAAATTTGTATTTCAGATGTTAGGCATCAGAGACTGGGTCTTGGGGTTAAGTTTTTAGAACGGGCATCAAACCTTGAGGTAGTTGGAATGAGTGCCTGGTTGAACGCTGTTCGGCGAGGTAGGCAGTGGTTACAAGATAGTTAAAGGTGGCCAGTAGATGGTATGACAAAAACAGCATTAAAATTTTAACCAGTGGATTGGCTCGTGTTAGTGTGAAGTGGCTCATTGTCGCAGTCAGTGTTGATCTTGCATTCGATTCTTTCCTCTTCTGGATAATTTTTCAAACTATTATTTCGAAATCGATTTTGTGTTATTCCTTTTCCTTTTACCTTTGAGTAGTTGGTGCTTCGAGGTAGCAACCAAAGCCAAACCACGTTGGTGAAAGGCTAAACGTTATGCAAACTTAACTAAGATAGTAACATGACAGTTGAGGTTTGTGAGAAACAAGTGTTCCCTGTTTGAGGATCATAAGTCGAACATGGAGTAGTCAGCACTACTGGGGGCAATAAACAACACAAACGTAAGGATTGAAAGAAAGGAGTCGAGGTCCCAACTAAATGAGTTGACATTCGCTAGTAGAAAAGTCAAGGTCTGGTAGTCGGTAGATGACAACTAAATAGTAAGCGGATGTATTGGGAACAAAAGAGGAGTGTAAAATGTAAATGGGAAGTTGGAGATGAGTGGTATCGGATGAGGAGATTAGGGTTTTGGTCAGAAATAGAGCAGAAGATCGGAGGAGTTAATGAGCAGAATCAACGTTGCAGTTGAGTCCGCGAATGTTAGTGAGATTGATATGGTCTGGATGACTAGAACTTCGCACACAGTTTGAGAACAAGAGCGAGCGTGGTTGTGTAACGTCATGGTACATGTGTAACCCGGTGAGAAAGACAGAGAACAGTGTGGCTCATTCTGCTGGTTAACGCAGTACGATGATGGTGATGCCTATGAATTACTGATCCTGAGGCTGGAAACGGGAATCACAGAACGCCTCAATAGACCAGTGGTAGCAGTGAACCGGGCAGTAGAAGAGCTTTGAAATAGGTTCCGGGAATCGTAACAGCAGGGGAGTCAACAGAATTTCGTGCGGCATACCTAAGGGCTACCTGCTGGTTCACAATAGTGACACAACCAAAAATTGTCATGCAGGGGGCAGGAGCTACCATTGGTACAACTGAGTAAGTGATATAGCACAATGTGGTGTCGAAACTAGTATGCATTAACTGCTCACGATCGATGGAATTTTTTATGACATACTTCACGGATGAGTGCAGTGGAAGCGTATGCCCAATAGCCACTGGGGGTTAGTACACGGAGCGAGAGGAGGGAGGTGGAGAACCGGCAGCCGTGATATCGAAACTTGGGATGGCATAGAACCGCAGAAAGGTGTGGTAACGAGCAGGGCAACTGCGAGTTGCCGTCTCTCCCCAAAGTGACCGGCAGATCTGGGACTGGATCCCCAAACACTTTTGGTGACAAACGTTTAATCCAAATGACCATTGTCGGTCATGAAAGATACATTTTATAACGGTTTGAAAACAAGCACGGTATCAACGCGACCACATCGAAAGGGATGAACACTTTGACAAGAATGGAATCAAGGGAAAATTTTTTCACCGATAACCCCATGCGAATAGCAATCCGCACAAGAAGCGGACCACAGTCACCGCGCGGAAACGGTGATTGGTATGAAACAAGCGGACATATGTGTCTGTGTGCATTTCTGCATTTAGCACCAGTGCAAGAAGAACAAAGGCAGAAAATAACTGACCCATACATCCACGCCAGTACAGTCACAGGAACCTGGAAACTTGAGCGCGTGGAACAGTACGAAAGTAAATATACGGAAGTAAGTTTGCTGTAGATAATAACGAAAACGTAATTAGTGGTACAGATATCAAGAGAATATGTTATACATGACTCAACAGCACCGACCATACACGAATCGGGAAGACCGGAGTTCCTGGAAATGGGTAATACACAAGTGGCACGAAATCCTACGTAGTGAATTCATGAAGTCCTGAACGGAAAACTATAAATATATATATATATATATATATATATATATATATACAACATATACAACATACCTCTGCAGGATTTTTTCCTTCCCCGGTTACAGATTCCAAAGTGAATGGAGATGTCCGTGGACGCGGGGGAACCACACGGTGGAGAGGTGGACGGGGGTAGGATGTCTATAAAAAAGGTAAAACCAATCGATTCCAGCAGCTGAGAAATTATTCTGGTGTTAGTTATGTTAACAATGCATGAGGAAGTAGCTGAGATTGAATGATCGGGCAGAAGTCACTCAAGTACCAGTCCTAAGAGGAAAATGAACATCATTGAGCTCCAAGCAGGCTTATTACCTAAAGACACAACCACTTTAGAGATTACGCCGACGCACTAGCTGCAAATTATATTTTGGGATCGGAACCGAAATTCCATTCAAATGCCAAAGAAAACATCGAATGTACACTCAGAAGAAGTGCGAAATGTCAACAGCAGAAGAGAAGGCTTCGATAGCTTGATTTTAACCACCAAAATGGTCTCACAGAACAAACAAGCTCGTTTGTAGTTATTTGTATCCATACTCATACGAATTACATGACTCTCAGTATGCTAGTGGAGAATGGTAATTTAGTGCCACATTGGTCTAGATTTGTCCTTCGCGTTTGTGTGTGTGTGTGTGTGTGTGTGTGTGTGAAATTGGTCACAGTGAAATTTTCAGGCGGGAGGAAGTTGTTCGTATACTTGACCTGAACGTGTGAGGGGACCGAGACCAAATGTAATTAGTTAACGAGTCTCTTAGGTATTTGGAATTGCATGTGGGCTAAGAAACCTTCAGTGATTGCACGAACTACTTTTGAGAGCACAATAAATACGAACGGTCCCAGATGCATTCAGGACTCGGTGCTTCACTAATACTGTTAGCTCACCTCGAACCTTGGCCTGAAGACTTATGCCACAATTACTGCTTGACTGAATTCAATGAAGCATAAGCAAAAACGCCTGTGGTGATTTTGATCAATTCAGTACTTCACCATTGTCCTTTATCGACAAGGACATGAACTGAAAACAAGTTTGGATATTTCGCCATAAATAAAACAGTACATAGATGAAAGGACAAAAGCATATAGGAAGCACATCGCTAATTTAGCAGTTGCTGCCAAAAAAAACGAAGCTCCAGAGGATTCAAGTGAGATTGAAGCTTCAAAGCCAAATGCAAGCTGCACAAGTATGGAGATGAGTGTACAGAAGAGGCTGGGTAGGCATTTGATAAGCGGTGACAACCACGGAACCGGTCGTGTCTAAGCGAGAAAGGATTTAGCTTTTTCGTGGAAAAGAGCTTTTATTTTTTAAGTAAACGGCAGGAGAGGACTCCTGGAGCACTTCCAAGCCACAGAGCACAGAACACCCAAATACTACGTAGCCTTGGACAGGATGGGTTCCAGCTCACTAGGTCGCTACATGCAGGCAGAGACAAATCCCGAGGATGCAATCACATTTCTATCGACTGCTGGTTTGCACAACGGAAATTCACTGTAATGCAGTGTATGACTCATCGCAAAGTGAGACTGTTTCTGTTGCATTGTCTTGTCAATGGCTTCCAGAAGAAATAAATGAACCGAGCAACCGTTCAGAGCGGACTGGCCGCTGTGGCTCCAATTGGACTACCGGGATCGAGTCCACAGGATCCCCCAAGCGAAAACTGGAGATAACAGGCGACATGGCTCAGTGCTACAGTCAGAATCTTCCCTTTTCCATGTGGCTCTTCAACTTGCTATTGTGCAGTCGATCTCTCACTATTTTCCGTCCTCTTTACTTTGATTAGACAGTACTGTGAGGTAGAAACCAAAATCAGGGCGTTAGGGCAAAGTTATTAATTGTAAAAACTAGAACAGCAACAACTCATCCGGGACGATTCTACAGTTCTCAAGATTGCACTTGAGTGTCCCCAGATCAAAGTATAGACCCCGTACTCCGGATCATACAACTGAACAGTGTACCAGCCCCGAATGGCGCTGAGGATGTCACTCTTTAATATAAGTTTGAAAATCTCAATAGGTAAAATGTAAGCTACTGAACAAAAAATGGGTCGTTCTATAGTTTCACACATGAATCACATATCAGTCACTTTGATATATATTTCTATTCCTAACTAATTTGGAACGAATAAACTGCAGTTTACAACAAAAACGATTTGATTTGGCTTGAAATCTATCGCCTGAATGAGTAGTGAGCATAAATGATACACTCAGTGACCTTTTCATTAGTATTCAAACCATAATGACTCCTTACGCTCTCAAAAGAAAAAAACGTTGGACAGTTGCTAAAGTGACTAAACGCACGGTAACCAATATTTGGTAAATTCAGATTACATCCACAGCAGTTCCGGATTGCTGTCCATAAGCAACGAAACTTTCGTCTTCTAGAACAGTTAGGTACAATGTGCAAAATGCTATTAGCCTAGACCGGTTTTTTTACAATTCCTGTCGAAACGAGCAACTGGAGGAGATGAAATTCAGTATGCTGAGAAGTTAAGTTAATACTGGATTGTGCATAGACAGGAAACTGAGACGATTAAATGAAGTTGACTGATCCAAAAAAAGTGTGATGCGAAATACTATCAAACTCATGTTGAGTGATCTGTTCAAACAGTAACTCAATTGTGAAGCACGATGAGTTTTTACTGATTTTTATTACATTTTCAATGCAAGAGTGGAGCGGAAGAAGCATGCTTCATCCATAATAAAGAACAACAATGAACATTAGGTGCATAGTAAAACCTAGGAATGGCTCAAACCTGAAGAGAACAAATAGACAGAATGAAACGCTGAAAAAATAAATATTCATACAGATGAAGAGGCACTTCGGACTTCAGTACATAAACGACCGTGTGAGTTGGCCATTTCGTTCATTGTCACCAAACGCCTCATGCAAACATTAGTGACCAAAACCCTACGTAAGTAGCATTATCTGTCTTTATTTAAAGTAATTGTTCGTGCTACTAAAGCATTTAATCAGTTTTCATTTACGTCAATCTCATTCTCAAGCCATAAATCAATCCTAGATCGCAAACCGACGCCATGCAGGACTCCAAACCATGTGGGCCTCACAAACGATGGGCATATTCGACGTCAGTTGTCCTATTGAGTGGTCGTACATCCGAATCTTCGGATTTCACACACGAGAAGATAAGTAAATCCTTGAGAACTCAGAGGATCAAAAGCCTGAAAAATGACCGCGAACAGTGGTGGGTGGGAAAGTGCAACGAAACAGAAGTTGTGGTTATCAATAACGGTCGTAACTTTTGCAGTCTGATTATGGTTGCCAGTTCACGAAAAACTGGGCGTCAATGAAGTGATCAAAGAACTCGAGGGTTCATTGATTCACTCGTAATGGCGTCGCAAGGAGCACTGAACAGAAAGTTTAAGGAGCAGTTTATTTGGCCCATTGCCACAGTGAGCATTTCGCTCGTGCTTCCAATTGAAACAACAGGGATGAATACAAGTCTTTCATAGGAAATGAAAGTCATCAAGGAGATAAGCTCCCTTGAGAGACATTGGGCGAGCGAACCAATTGGGCTATCAGCGACCTCTTTAAAGGATGATGATGAAGTTCTAGCATAAGAGTTAACGAAGTTCTTGTATCGACTAAAGATATATGTGAAAGATCCTACCGTGAAAACCAGAGAGTAATTTGCTTGATAGGTGCTGCATCCGAACCAGACCATCTGAGCGACAAGATAATTATGTTTAGAATGCACTTTGTATCTCCAAAGTGGAAAACGCTATCGCAGAATTAGGCTACCCCGAATCTGAATCTTGTCTCCGCAGAGGAATTGGGCGAAGCAATTACTTCTTACATGTGCACATTCATAAGATGAAATGTCCCCGCCTATCGAGAGGGTTTGATGAGCATTTATGATTCTGAGACCTCTGTGGAGTCGGGGAGATTATCGATCAAGGTCAGAGTTCACATCGCACCATTAAGGTCGCTGCTGCTATATGACTCAGAAACATGGTCGCTGAGTACAGATAAGCAAAGAATATCACTGCTTGAACACCAGTGGTTTCGAGGTATTGCTGGGACATGAGGGCAAAAATATACAAGCAATGCTGAAGTTATGTATAAGATACTGAGTCGCAGAACTCAGTCAACCTAACAGGCAGAAAATGATTAGATTAAGACGAGTGAGACATGTTACGTATGGCTACAGATCGACTGCGTCAGTATATATATATATATATATATATATATATATATATATATATATATATGTTCTCCAAGGCAGGTAAATGGTTGGAACAAGTCAAGGTGGTAAGCCCATGGCTTGTCATAAACATAAAGCGGCGTATTGTCCGAGTAGGTCGAGTTAAATGACCGGGCTGCAGCCCGCGAGATCTCCGAAAGCGACAGTTAGGGACTTCAGGGGTTATAGTCAAATGCCGTTCTAGCATTTGAAGTACTTTCACTTCTCCATAATCATTCTGTCCTACGATTTTGCGATTTTTCTCTATTTTTCCGTGTTGCAAGGTAGCAACGAAAACCGGAGTACGTTCTTGCAGGGTTAATGGTGGTACAAAATAAACTGAACTTCTCCATCGGAAGCTATGGTGGGTACCACTTGGACAAAACGATCCACATCTTTTCATTTTGGGATTTTGAATTAACCTGAACTCTATAGTTACATGAAAAATTCAATCAGATAAGTGTTCTAGAATGGCGATATAACTGGCGTCGAGTTTGGGTAGGTTTCAGGTTGGAGACGACGGTAAGAGAAACGTGAATAAGGGTCAACATGCATGCATAAATACAAGATCATCTACACGTCAACATACGAAAGGCGATAAAAGACTACGTAGATGGCTCTAATTCACCCATGAGCCTTTGGAGCTTTAAATGGTCCACCAGTAGCCGTGATCCTGTTCCTTCCCATAACCGACGTGGATCTACTTGGTTGGGACTAACTTGTGCAACGGTCTAGTGGGCTTGAAATGCTTCATGTGAATGGAGTAATCGCGCAAAGTAAACTTCTAATCATATTCTAATTTGCATAACAAAGTCAATGAGTCGTCCCAAAGATCCATATTCTTTTGGGCAATGGGAAGCATGTATGGCAGATTGGATGGAACGGAGCGTCTAACCCGCATCCATCCAGTTTCTTTCTCAAAGTGCATGGTGACTCGAGAGAATTCAAACTCTGAAGTCACAAGAACCTGATCGATTAAAGCGGATGCTTAGAGCCTACCACTTGTAATTAAGCAATGTTGTTAGTCATGATCGGATGTAGTTTGGTAGTTGTCTAGCTGCTTTGACCGTTGCTGTTAACTGACACAGTTGTAAGTAACAAGGTTTTCAATTTACTTGTCCTCTAAAGATACTCATCACCACCACCAAACAACACAGCATAACGAGATAAAGAGCAAACAGCCTTGTTTTTGGGGAGATTATCAAGACCAAATCAGTAGTGTGATAACATTGAGAAAAATGAGCTTACAAGTATTTGCCAACCTCTGGGCGCAAGATGCAACGAGATGACTCTGTGAATATGTGGTTATAAACAAAGTACAAGTAATTTCGAGTAATTAAGTAGGGAGTTCGAGTGGAGTGGGTCCAAAGCATTTTCTTTAATAGGTCAGTCTCTTGTGCGTGGATAAATTGTGAAAGGGGAGTATCTCAACCTCGACTCCTTTCTTTCAATCCTTACGTTTGTGTTGTTTATTGCCCCCAGTAGTGCTGACTACTCCATGTTCGATTTGTGACCCCAAGCATTGAACAGACCTCAAATATCATGTTACTATATTGGTGGATTTCAGTGTTCATACCTCGAAATAGATACAGCAGTACTCTGAAACCTCGGTTATGGGTCGCGAAGTTAAAACTTTTAATGTGGTAAGCAAACTATCCTAACTAATAGGCCTGTCCACCAATATCCGGTAGATCCGCCGACCGTGCCCATAGTTTCGATCCTGTCTTCACTCCCGTCGCTTCGCTCTGCTCCGATATTTTCATTCTTCCTCTGCTGGATTCATCAAACCATCGCTATTTAGTCCTGCACCCACGTTACACGCCACATCTCTCTACTCTCCACAATTTGTCGCTACAATCGTCCAAATGAGACGATCTTCTCAATTTCCTGATCTCATCCTTCGAATGATTATTGTTTCACTTTCAGTGTTTTGTCATCTGTCTCGAATTTCAATGACATCGTTCTCCATGAGATGAATTATTTTACTATACACTTTTTGAGACGTTATATGATTCTGTGTTATTTTAATTTTTTTACGAATCAGAAATAGATGCACGCTAGCCACAGAGGGTAAAAGAATGCTTGGTTTCATCGGCCATTGGTAATGGAAAATTTTGCTTCCTTACCAAATCCTTCTCCCCGAATCGTTCTCTCATTTGGGAATGCTTCTGATAATCTTTACGGGCTACACACGAAAGCCAGTTTCCATGCTTCAGCCTACTTCCACTTCAACCAATCATTATTCCACATTGTATCAGCATCGAGAAGATCCGCCAAAGGTTGCATTGCATGGATTTACTAAAACCCAATAGGTCTAGGCAATATTCCACCCATCAGCCCTAATATCTGTGACCTTGAGTTAGCCCCTTCTCCTGTCTTGATTTCTGCCTTCACAATTTTATGAAAACATATCTGAATTTGTCCTACTCTGAGGTGCCGAGAACTCTCTGGCGCGAACGACCACCGTCCAATCTTTCTAACACCTGCCATCTCGAAAATATTCGAAAGCGTTATCTCCGACCTATTACCATCGTTCCTCCGACACAAAGGACTATTGAGCGACGGCCATTGTGGATTCAGCCAACTTTGTCTCACCGGTGGTCTGCTGGCTCTCGTCCCACACTCCCGATCCGCCGCACTCGATAACCACGAAGAAGCACATCTGGTTTCGCTTGATATTTCCGAGTGCTTCGATTGAGTTTGACACATAATTATTGACGAAACTATCTGCGTTTGAGTCCCCTTCGGCTCTCGCATCGCAAACATCAAGTATCCTCAGCAGGCAAGCCGTTTCCGTCCGCGTCTGCGGGGTCCTATTTTAGTCGTTTCTTCTGAATGCTGATGTCCTCCAAGGTTCTGTGCTTGTCTCTTCCATTCTTTCTATGCAATATATTTAATTCAGTTAACACATTTGCTGATGATGCTGACTTCCGTTGTTATCTTACTTACCGCACTCTCCGGTTTGTAAATCTCAAGATTGATCTCCATTGTAATGTCGTCAGTGTATCTCCGGATGTCGACGTTGAACATGTTTCACTTTCCGTCTTCTATTTTCCGAGAACCGTCATCCTGTGGAGCAACCTCCTTCTGTTTGTTTTCTCACCTCCTCGCAGTTGGTCTCCGTTTAAAAGTAGAGTTAGCAGACTGGTTCTTACGTGAACATTCCGAACACTGCGCCTAAAGAGTATGTTATTTGACTAAGGAGTTTATGCCCTGAAGTGTAAGTCAACCTATGCAACAAAAATCTTAAGAAAATGAATGGATACAAATTAAACGCCCTATTCCAATCTGCCGTACATGCTTCCCATTGCCCAAAAGAATATGGATCTTTGGAACGACTCATTGACTTTGTCATCAGAAGTTTACTTTGCGCGATTACTTCACTCACATGAAGCATTTCAAGACCGTTGCACAAGTTAGTCCCAACCAAGTAGATCCACGTCGGTTATGGGAAAGAACAGGATCACGACTACTGGTGGGCACTTAGAGCTGGGAGGCTCATTTTTCGCCCAACTGCGGATCACTCAGGAAAACTAGAAACTTTCAAAGCATTCGCTTATTCATTGAAACACTAACAAAAAGCCGATATTTTAAACACACGACAAAAAGAAGCCGAATAGAAACTATTCATTTGTTATTGTTCCAAAATCAGAATGGTTGGTCATGATCAACGACCTACTACTATTGTCTTTCCCGAATTCGAGGACTCCTTATGGCCGGCCATCGTGCAATCAACCGTACTATCACGAGCAACTCAAAATGATGCCTCTTGTTGAAGCCGGAAAACTTAGGAACCCAAATCGAATTCTATTGGCTTGGAAACAACAGAAGCTATTCTCCCACAGTTGAGGAAATAACATCTTACGAGACTCACTGAGGTCCAACCTTGTAATGTCAAAAAGGGCTGGTAAAAAGGCGGAGGAATCAATAAGTAAGTATTTGACTGGTTTTATGGAAGGCGTGCAGAAGCTGCCTATGAGACCTGCATTGGGCACGATAAGTGATGAAACTCATGTTCATAGACAAAATTGGTTCTCCATATTAAACTGGGACTCGCGTTCCGTTGGAAATGATTCCAGATATAGTAGGCTGACCAAATAGGTGCATGCATCTTAGCCAATCAGAGGACAGTAATAACCAATAAGAACTTTCACATCATGTAGACGATAGGTCCAAAATCCAAGATGGAGTTCAGGTAAAAATCGTTGCTAGAGTCTTACTTCGGGAGATCGGCTTACGATATGTGCCGAAACTGTAAGGAAACAACTTGAGGGAAAATCTAACCAATGCGAATGCCTTACAATAAATCAGCATTTAAAATGCATATTGGCCTGTGCCATGAAAGTTGCAAAACGAAGATGGAACACCGAGGTTGTCCACGCTAACAGCAACCGCACTATGAATTTTGCAACGGGAGTAACACCTGTATCGTTCAACTGTAAAAAGAGATGCCATTTCGAGGTTGTCATAGAAACACTTCTGCTCTCATCGCATCAAACGGACGAGGAACATAGTGTTCAGAGTAACTGGACTTGAACCAGCCAGTTTCTAGGACCATCAAAATATTTCCATCAAAATATTGCCATCACAACCAAAATGATCGATGATGAACTTTGGCCTTGATCTGATACCAACAAGATTGCAAAGTAGACGTGTCGCGTGCCCTCAACACGAATGACCAAGAAGTAATGGGGAAGGATTCAAACAACTTGAAAGGCGAGGTGGCATGGGAAATTTTCCAAATTGTGTAACGATCACAAAGTACAAGGCACATTAAAAGTCAGGGAAAGTACAATAAGATGATCATACTTATGGCGCGATAAACATAGAAAGCATTAAACGCATATTTCATACCGACTGCATTAGCCCAAAGGATGAACTGAAATGGAGTGTTCTTTTGCATGATATATTTAGGCTAAACCGTTCCCGGGAAATTTTCCGAGAAGGTTCTATTGTTTGCTTAAACTTGTCCAAGATGCGGGTTCACCGGAGCCTAGCGTGCGAAACTGAGCTTCACAATAACTTACCATTTCCGTTTACGAGCAATGCAATGAACATAATTCAATTTTATGCTAAAACATCTTTAGCTTGGCAACCTCGGGCATATGCCGAAGAGGGGAATAAGAAAGAATACTCACTTGACGATATTTCAGCCGAGCCATGTAACGCGCGAACGCGGAGGCCGTGAGCACGTAGGCTTTATCCTCGATGCAATCCACTGGGTTGGTGTCACAGTGGCGACTGGCGTAAAGCTCATTCGGTACCAGGTTTCCACGTGAGCATCCCACATGTTCCGGACGATAGTACCACAGAAGGGACATCATTTTGGTCTCTAAATCGGGCGAAAAATAACGCTAAGTTAGCGAGCCACGTTCATGTGTGAGTATTACTGTCATATACGAGGCTGAAATTACGTTTTAACTTTTTACTTGTTTACGCGGCTAATCGACTGGCTGTTTCTAGGCTGCGAACGCTCTATCCTTTTCTCAATATTTCGAAATTGACGTTATTTTAAATATTGCGCGGCCGAATAATTTTATATGTCCGCGAAAAGATTTATAAAAGCCCGTTCTGTGATTGGCTAGTCCACACATCGACTAAGGCCACCCAACAAAACTATATAAACGATAGAGCTCACTTGAATTTTGACTTGTGCTGGTGGGTCACCAATAAACGCGCGGCAGTACTCTGTGTTCGTCTTCTCTCTCCCGCTAGCGGGTTGGGCTAGCTGTTCGTATTTCGCGCGGCTTATTGTTCCGTGTGGCTGCTCATTCAAGGGAGCAGCAGATCTGTCCCATTCGTTGTGCGACTACGGGCCTTGAGTCTTGAGCCCGAACGTTTTGTCTCCAACCTCTATGTGCGTGTGTTCGTGTCCTACTAGACCACAGGCTGTGTGCTCGCCCCTGTGATATCGTGCGTCGCGAGTACTTGTGTCTCGTGCTTCAGTGCGTGCATAGACCAACCAAACTCGGCAACAGAAGTTTGATAAGGGTTTCCTATTTTGAAATGCTATATAGATCTGTTGGCTAATATGACTCGGAGGAAAATATAACAGGACTGTAAGCACCACCAAACTTTGAATACCTACGTTAAACCGTGCCCAGTGTTTTAGTGTAAACCGGACCACGACCTAAATGATAAGCGAGTGATTTTCTTAAAAGCCAATTTTATTTTCGTGACAGTATGCTTCACTCTAAAGTTTAGTTTATTTAAAAACACAACATGGCCTGAGCCTTAATGAAATCCAACATAGCTTTGGTGTTTTCAAGCAAGAATTTATCGGTTCACCCTAAACATTAGGCTGTAAAGTCAAAAGTGCAACATACCATAGTGCGAGGAATAAGATGATTTCATGATCGAGCTTGTTCAATCTACGTTAAAATAACCGAAACGGAGCACCAGCTCATCGACTACTACTACCATTGCAGGCTTAGTTCCATTACGAACGTTGTTGGGTAATGATGGAAGGGATACTACCGGAATTTCCACATCTACGCAGACAATCAACAAACCACAACGCTTTTGTTTTACGGATTCTTCCCTCACCACCGAACATCAGGCACACAAAATCAAGCCCTTTGCTTTCTACTCACTCGTGTACGAAATCAGTAAGTGTTCCTGAGACGCCTGTTACATCAATTTCAACAAAACATGTAAGTATGATTACAGGTGAACGAATCACTCGGCTATTCGTCGAGCACAACGCTGTTGCAATTTAGATAAAAACGCACAAAGCGGCATGAGTCTGATAAATTCTAAATAAGGTAATAAGTGATGCGGTGTTAACTGCGAAGGTCTCGGGACCGATTATCGAAACTGATGTAACCTCGGCACGCTGCCCTAGCAACTGTCCTCACTGTGTACCTTCTGCCTGAATAACACACACGCACGCGTATATCTTTGACAGTTGTTGCTTCACAATGCACATTTTACGTTGTATATCATTAAGCAACGGAACAACTGAGTTTGTTTTGATATCCGACATTTATCGAACACTTCCCTCGGCTAGGAAGATAATTAACCAAATTAACTTAGAGTTCTTACTTCAAATAGTTGCCGATGTAAAATCCAAGTGGAAATATGCGTCGATGAATAGCGTGGAATTTGTGAGGAAAAATTATACTGACTAGAACTTAGAAGGAATGTTACTCTCACCTTAGCAGAACTTGAGTCGAACCGGACTGTTTTATCGGTTGTCAGCGAAAAGCTGTTAATCAATAAAGGTGAATGGATAGTTTTCCCGTGCCAAACCGTGAGCCCCTTCCGACGGCGGTTCCAAAACACGATCTCACTGTTCCATCATCATCATCATCATCATCATCACCATCATCATCATCATCATCATCATCATCATCATCATCAGCAGCAGCAGCAGCAGCATTATCATCGTTCAACGTTAAATAACAGAAAAAGCCCACTGACCGTTGCCTTTTCCCCAGGGTTACATGTTTTTATAAAAAATAAAGAATATGCAAAGAAGGCATGGAGTGGACCCACACAGGTGGGAAAAAGAATGCTACAGTGGCCAATACATGATTACCATCGTTCACGGTTCGCTGCCACATCCTTCAGTGTATCCAGTCAGCTGTTGATGGGTCTTTCGAACCCCAATCACGAAGACCAGAGGTATCTACTTTACGTAAGTTCACTGTACATTTCCTCATAACCCGGGTGGGACGTCATCTTCCGACCTCCACATGGCTTCCTCTACTCCGTGGGAGGAATGCAAAATAAGGCACGGTGTGACAGACGAGTGATCGTCATACGCAAAACGTTGTTCCTTTGGCTACCAATCGTCACATGGCGTCATTCCGAGCTTGGACAACAACATAGTATAACAAGCTGGTCATCAACCACGGGATAGAAGAGTGAACCAGGGTTAAACCAAGTAAGTGCAAACGTTTTGGTTTATGGTAGGGCGACTTTGAACACGTGGGATTGAAACCTAAAACGCAAACGATTAATCAGGCTTGTAACTAATGGCTTCGATATGCGATCAAGTTTTTCGTTTATAAAACGGGATCCCTTACCGAGTTGTTATAACTGAAACTAGTGGGAGCGGACGAGTGCCGACAGGCGACCGTTTAGGATGCACAGGAAAGTATAGAGCTATAAACTTGACAAGACTCAAGACCCAGCGAACGCAGTGGGGTTCGATCCACTAGGTGACGGAAATCACCCACTAATCAGCAACCACCGGCTGAACGGCGAGGTCGCGGTGAAGCGCATGCTGCTACTCCACCTAAAGGTAAGTTACAGGCATCCATTCAACTAAAGTGAGTATATGGCAACAAGCAAAGTGAACTTCTCATAGTTTGACTATTGCAGCGAGGTTTCCCGATGAATCAACTAGCGCCGGGCGGGCGAACTCGCGGGCATGACTGACTACGGAAGTTTTTTTGGTAGATTTAACAAATATTAATGAGGTACAAGTGTCGAGATGAGTAAGCTACAAGGAAATTCCAATCAACATCTTGGGGCCGTTCCACGGCCTGGAACAACTACAGAACACTTTAAAGCTCGTGTGTAAGAGATACCATTAAATGTGAAAGAACAACTGCTTACTGAAGAAAAAGTAGACTGAGTTCATGACAAATCGAAACATACCCGAATTGGTCGAATCTTCAAACAAGGCGGTGATTTTGGCCACGTGCGGTGGATTACTACGATCCGGACCGCTGCACAACAAGACACAATCTCTCTCCTGTATGACCATTCCATCACGACGGTGTCGGATTGCGGGGTAGCATGTACGAACCACTGGTAGCCCGTCAGACTAATACCAAAAAGAAATCCCGTGAGTTATAGGTAGACGGAATACATGAAAACGCATAAATGGATACAAACCACACGGCTGGACATCACTTAAAATCAATGCAAGGTAGCAAAAGTGGTGACTCTTAAGATGTTTGCCGGGTTTGGTTTAGTGAACGCTTTCCATAAGTGTGAAACGAAAGGACCGTAACTGTAAGACAAACTGAACCATCAGGGATAACTGGCAACCATGCTCCTGCAGCTTTGTATGAGTATCCCAAAAGGTTAGGTGTAGCGACGAACCATCTACGAACAGTGGCCGGCGATGCTGGGAATAGGACTTCTGATTATCGGGGCGTTAGACATCAAATCTAGCACCGCCTCGAGACATGCCCAAGAAAAATGCATCAATGATTTGTGGTGTAAATACAACAAACAACAACAGGAAAGCAACGAAATCCCGTGTGCGATCAAAGGTTCATAAAAAATTGCCTATGGCTTTTTCTCGCCCTATACTTTCCTCCTTTTTCGGTGTCCGCACCTAGGGCACAATGTCGATTAACACGTGCAGCAAGAAAGCAAATTAACGAAACAAAGTGATTCATCGATGGGCCGCCGGAGTTGGTAAACAATGGAATATTCAATGCGTCCTGATTCCACGAAGAAACGAAATGAGAAATTAGTGCCACATTACACGAGACCAGTAAAAAAACTACCAACGTTTGAGTATGATCGCACAGCGTCCCCTATGCAGTGGTGTGTGGCTTCACTCTCAGATGTCCCAAATATGAGATTCTGATACTGATTGGGGTGCTGTTGAGTTTTTATTCGTCCAGTGGTTACAAACAGGCGAATCAATGAAATTTATGATTTGTCTGTCTTGTCGAATGACAACCCACGGTTCCGTTAACTCACTTTATGTGATCCTCTCTCTTCTCTTCTTGAAAAACCAGAAGTAGGATCAATTATTATTCGCGATTAATGATGTTATTTGACTGAATTGCCGACGAGCTTCAAAATGAACCCGGCATAAGACCAAGCAGCATTTGCACCTAACAAACCCATTATGAAAGTGTCGAGGTGAACACGATGCGCTTTTACTCGCAGATGAGTAGTGCGTTCAGCGCATAAGCGCGTTGTTCGTAGGCTGCAGATTATCGTGGTTAGTTGCGCTCGTTATACACATTCACCTTAAATGTCGCGTAAAGGTTTGCCGGATTCAAATCCCCCTTGGCCGCAGGCCGAGTTCGGTTTAAAGTTAAATGACAATTCAGTCAAGGAGCAAAGTTCATCGGGGACAATTCTTGGTCGTATTGCCGATTCGAAAGTAAGAAAGGGAAAGAGAAGATGAACCAGCCAGATCTTGAGTTATCATTCGTAAACCGAGACAGATAACGGACTACATTGAGGCGCTTATTTGCATTCGCAGAACCTAATCGTTCGTCAATCAAAGCCACGATCAGCATGTCCAAGAATTCAGTCACATACCATGCCAGAGAGGGATGTGCGGTCGTACCTAGACGGAAACAATTCTTTTCTAATAGACTTGTATGTTTATCATTTTTACATGTTTTAGGCATGCGTGCAGTGAAAAAAGCACGCCCCAGAGCCACTAGGGCCCATTGTACAGGTGGAGACGCCGGCAATCGTGACCCTGAAACTGGGTGGTATAGAATTATATGTTCCACCAGGTCAGGTGTGGTAACGAGCCGGGTGATGATGAGCTGCCGTACACCGCCAAATGTCTATGGTGGAAAGACATCCTGCCACGAAGGACAATGACGAACCAAAAGAGGCTACATGTCAGATGTGTTACTGAGCCAGAAACAGTTACCCGCTGCCAAAGGCCAATATCCATCCTTATTCAGATATAAGGCAGTTAATTTATAAGAAATTAACAAATCTCGTGACACGCCTCACTTGCACCAGTCAACACTTAATATATGAATAAATAGGGGAGGTAAAGGTTAGTTTCAAAAGTGATTTTCAAATGCAATAAGTTATTTAAGTAGTCAGTTCCGGCAAAACTCACGAGTAACACAAATGCAACAATGAATAACTCCAAAAAAGTCAAATCCGAAGAAGAACTCACTCGGCAAAACACAGCCTTTGTGTAGCTGTTTCCCTCCCACTGCCAGGCATTTTGTGAACCGTCTACCGGACACAAAACAACCGGCTCCGGGGCAACCTTCGGAGGTTCCAGCGAAGATTGGTTCTGGACTAAAGATGTGGTTTCTGGACTCGGTAGTGTGGTGGGAGGTATGCACAATAGGGAATTGGTGGTCATCGTATTTTGTTCAAATTTACTGGATGATAACGCCGGTGACGAAGGGGCAATGAGAGCTGAGGTATCACTATTTAGTACACTGTCATTGATCACAGATGCCATTGGCACAGAGGTGGAAGTACCGTGTGAATCGGCAGGATGTAACAGAGTCACCGAAACACTTGAGCCAGTGTTGGTCTCCACTGAAGTTTTTGGTGGATCAGGCTGGCGTACATGTCCGTCAATCTGACTGAGTGTTGTTGGTGATGGGACTGTTAATGTACTAAGGTTAAATGCGTTCAATGGACAATGAGAAGGAATGAGTGTTGAGGTAGGAACAAGATTGGTATCCTGTGACAAAGGAGGCAGCGAAATGGATACGGTATGCGGAGTGGACGATGCGAAAACGGGCTGATTGCATACAGGCAATTGCAAACCTAATGATGACGCCGTGTGAGCAGTTATTGCGTGAACGGGAGTGTGTAACGGTACTGTACTATCTCGCAAAGGGAAAGGTGGAGGAGAGACGGTGCAATATAAAGTGGGTGGAACAGACCGGACAATACTAAAAGGAGGGGCCATAGTCGGTTGAACAGTGGGTAGGTTACACATGGGAGACGGCACGAGTGTGGGAGGTGCAGGAGGAGGTGGAGGCAAAGGTGCAGCTGGTGGTGGAAGTAAAGTTGGTGGACGATCCAGTTGAGGATGAAACACACTTGGCACCAGGGAACAGTGAAACTGAGTTGGGATTGGAATGAATGAAGGGATGAAGACTGTCGAATTCGGTTGTGGTAGTTGTGCATGTAAAGGCTGTGCCACGTGAGTATATGGATGAAGTAAGGTTGGCCAAGTGTTCAACGTGGGCATCGGGGTTAACATAGGAAGTGCGATATTGGACAAAAGGGTATGGGCACGATTGTTATTGAAGAGATTCGGGGCATGTACACTTTGGCATAGATCACCCGGAGGACGAATCGTAACTGGGACCGTGGTGGGGTTTGCGGCTGAGATTGGTTGCGAGACCTGAGCGGCAACCGGCCTGGTATTCACCAACATGGAACAATCAGGTTGTGCATATCGGATAACCTGCGTCGTTATTTGCTGGAAACCGAAACCACTGGGACCTAGCGGAATAAGCTGTTCAGTGTGATAGCTTTCCATGGTCGACGTCTGAGGTCTGGTCGATACCAGTTCTTGACACGGAGTAGAGGTGGAAGGTGTGTTTTCTGGTGGACTTGTTTGGTGTTCCGAAATCACGGGTGTTAATGTAGGACAGCTTTTTCTTGTTTTCCTCGGAGTTTGGATGATCTTATTTTTACTAATAAATGGCAAAGAAGTGCAAAGAACAGGTGTGGGTGGTGAAGTGGAAGCGACTAAAACAGATTTGCTTCCAGCTAAAGCTGAGGGCGATTGACTCATTGGTTCTGTCAACGCATCGTCAGAATGCACAGAGGCGTCTTCTTGCGCCCGTTCGACTTTACTCTCCACACAAGGCATTGTGTCGGTTGAGTCTCGACGGGGAGTGGCTGTGGACTTGACGGTAGTAACCAGCCGCTTAGAACCATCTCTAGTTACAGCATTGATGATTGCCACTGCATTTATACTGGCCAATCTCTTGCTGACTGCTTGTATCTTAGGTATCACATCTACACCCAGTTCGCGTTTTAATTTGCGCTGCAATCTGATCTTAGCTGATTCTTTTTTACTTCTTGAATTTTGTTTTGAATGTTTCGCTGGAATTGCCCTGACAAACCGTCCTCTGGTATCAGCTTTTTTATCTCTTCGTTGGCTGATGTCCCTCGATAGGCTGATGCCATTTTCCTCTTTTGTTATTGCGCTCCGCCTCCTTGAAGCAGATCGTGTCTTGGTCGGGACGACTTTGGTAAGCGAAGTGCGCGACGAAATACTGGATAATGGCTGTCGTTTAGATGAGCTATGTGTGCTCCCCATATCCGGAGTCGATGCGCTAGGTGTCGCATTAGCAGCTTTAATACTGGTTGCATATGGAGTATAGCGTGCATATAGATCGTAGAACAAGCGGCCATCTTGTGAATAAGTCACAAACTGTGACGATGATCTTCTCCCGACAGCGTGCAACTCCTTATATTTTGCAATTCTCCCGTTCTTTTTCGCTCGTTTATTGGATTTCCTACTTTTCTTTCGAACGACTTCTCTGGTGTTGGTTACACCAACTGGGCAACTTTCCGCTTTACTTCGTTGCGGTTTTAGCGCATGCAATGCCTGTTTGCGTACGTTATTGGTCATCCGCGTCCGCATTGCGGCACCAAACTTTTGCTCATTGATAGCTGAAAACAACAATATGGTAATTGTCAGTTAACAAATCAGTTTAAGGTAACATCTTACTGTTTACCAGACATCTGTTGCACCTTCTATTGAATGTCAATATCTAAATGCAGCTGACAAGACTCAGTGAGCTAAAAAGCGATCCGGAGCTGCAGAAGTCTCTTGCGCTAAGCCAGAAAGCACAGACACCCACGTGAGTTATATGGGATTTAATAAGTGGACTGAACGCATCGAAGTTATTACAACCAGCTTAACCGCCGCCAGTATCCGAAATCAAGAACTAACTGCATGCTCCAACGAAACCTAATTTACATAGGTTTAAGAAACATGGATTGTCATGGTCATAAAGAAATGATGGCATGCTAACATATGGATTGCACAAACCATTATTTACCGTTTCACGGATAACAGTATTCAGTTCAGGTCTTTTTGTAACCATTAAACTTGCACACACATGCTCTAGCCTTAGTTGCTACCTGACGACATTATTTACGCAAGAGAAAAACAATGTGAAAGCGGAAGGTCAACTGCAAGTAGAACAGCAACACAGAAGAGGGGAGATTTGGAATTCCGGAGTTCCAGTGACTGTTCGTTCCAGAAACATTAATGGATCTGTTGACAAAGAAATTTCCTTCTCTTTATTTATTCAATGATAGCAACTACGATGTCACTACTATTACTGCTACTTATAATACCAGTAGTGGCGACCCTAGTCAAATAGCGTCTCCCTGCAGAGGTTAGTTAAGTTTATATAGTTAACAACCTTGCGCATGATTGCTCCAGTTTCCGGTGCTACCTCTCAACCAGAATTAAGGAGGACAGTGAACGGAAAAACGGGAATGCAAGAACCAGGAAAGTCACACAAAAAGTTGGTACCGAAGTGCGCCATTGACTGCCACACCTCTTGATTGTCCATTAAAGAGGTTTTCGTTGCAGGAAGCATTTCTAACCTTTGCGGAGCCAAGAGCAATCTTCAAGGCAGCACAATTACTCCGGATGAGATGGTGATATTTTAGTGGCTTATCTGCTTTTTCTGGGAAAACTCGTCGAGTCTGTAGAACATGACAAAAGGCCGTGGCTGTATTCAGATGGCGGTCCATAATGAAGCTATCGACTGAGTCGATCGCGATCTTCATAGCAAGGAAAACAGATGACAAATTCGGGCCATTTCCTGCTGTCTAACTCAGTACCACATCTGATCTATTGGGATCTTATGTGGTTCTGTATCGCTTCAACAGATGGCGTGGCAACTTGGAATGAGAAAATGTACAACCAATTTAGGGAAAGTAGGTGTCTCATGTCTCCGTGGTTGGGGCCCGAAAGACCCATCAACTAGCTGGCTGGAGACACTGAAGGATATGGCAATGAACCGTGAACAGCGGTGACCGGGTTGTCACTTTCTGTCGAATGAGAATGTTTGAAAGAGTGCGTTTGTACAGTTAGACTGTGTTCCGTGTGTTGGCTACATCAGTATCTTATCTTTTCCCGCCTGTATAGGTCCACTTCCTGTTCCTCTTGGATATTTACTCTTTTTATAGACATGTGCAGCGGTCAGTGAGGCTTCCCTTGCTATTTAACACTGAACGGTGATGATGATGCTTCAGGTTTCAGATCTGTAAATGTCGGTTTCTCCTCTCATTCCAAGACACTCATGGGTTAAGCATATCAAAAAAAGAAATTATGGGTTTAAGAAGGATGCTCTGGATCCGTAATCCGTAGTACAGAGAGGGCGTAATCGATATAACCTGGTCGAGTGCACGATCATTTTGATTGACAGGAGCACATTTCGCGTGAACACTGGATAATAGACATAATGCCTGCAGTTTGAGTGAGATACTTATTGAACCGGTTGCTGAGATTTTTTACAGGAGAATCACGTCCCTTGTAAATCAGTACAATCACTGATTTAAACCTACCCCTTGGAATTCGCTCTTTTCCCAAAATGAGCATAGTAGCTTTGTCAGCTCAGATGTTAGCGCTTCTCATCGTTCTTGGAAAAGGACGAGGAAAGGCCACCTCGTCCAGCGGCCTTATGCTTTCAGGAGAGTCCGTTTCCGTGATAACTTCTATTCATAATGAAGGATCAAAGTCCGCAGCGATCAGCGGATCTCGCTGTTGTTTAACGCTGTATGATTGAGATGGACTGTCATGTGGATTAAGAGTCAGCCATCAAAAGGTCCAGAGGCTCGAATCCCAGGTCCGCTGGTCACTCTGGTGGTAGATGGTAACTCGCAGTTTCCTGGCTCGTTACCAGACATGAACTATTTGGACCTTAGGTGGTTCTATGCTACCCCTAATTTCGCAATCGCGGCTGCCAATCCCACCTCCCTTTCCTGTGTGGCTGGTCTTAGCGGCCATGGGAAATTTCTCTTTCACCACACTAAAGAGTGGATCATTTTATAAGAAAGGATGAACGTTGGAATGCGAAACGGCACGATAATTAAAAATTGTATGCAAAACATTGAATCCGATGGGATGCGATCAAAACGGGGAGTGAGTTAGTACATTTAAAATTCCAAGGTAATATACCGACTTGAATGGCATGTCAGAGCCGATCGGTGCTCGAGGTGTTTCTAGTTTGCGGACAGGGGAACGGACACCTTTTCGGTGATCAGCCGTGATTAGGATGGGATAGTACTTGCCGGATGAACAGCTGTGGGCAAGTAGTAGCAGTGCCCTTCGATTTGAAGGCATTCTTCCTATAAAATACTAAGAGTCCGCTGATGATACTAAGACAAGGTGAGTGTGACCCACCATTAGATAAGACCACTAACCCTTGTTACCTTTGTGTTTTTGGAGGGGTGCGAACCGAACGTCTCGATCAACAGTTCGGCTAAAATACTAGATGGTTTTGGGTTCTTGACCTGAAATGATCAAAAGGTGTGGAGTATTGGCCACCAACTCCCAACGGTTTGCAAAAGCCACATTTCGCTCTCGTCTTGTAGATCGTGGCTTTAGACCGAATGCAGGGGTTGAGCTCCCAAAGACAACGCCGTACTAGTACGAGAGCAACCAGGTAAAACAAGGCTCACAAATGAACCAAGAATTACGACGGACTATGATTTCGACGGCAATAAGTGTGCGCGCAGATTTGTGTGAAGTATATATAGCATATATATAAATATAATTATATTATATATATATATATGTATAATGGTGCACAAATTAATTTATGGTAAAAAGGATAAACCCCACAATCAGAAGGTATATTGTAAATTGAGATGCATATGGGAAAAAGATAAGTAACAATCAGCTTGTTGGACGGTTTCTAAAACAAGAAACCTGTAGGTTGTTGGAAAAACGGAAAGAGAGAAAGTGTTCCGGAGCATTGCAATCTGGAGAATAAAAAACTCCAATAAGGAATTTTGAAATATAGGGATGAAGACTAGCGGCACGGATACGAGAACGATAGAGAATCATAGTAATGGGAACTGTTAAAACGAGTACAAGGGAGCAGAAACCAAAATAACGATGACAGGAAGAAGCAGCAAACCAACTGCTTGGTGATGAGCAAATGATTCGAGATGAGGTCGGGGATGGGTGATTGATCAACCGAACGGCATTTCGTTGAACCCGATTAAGAAGAGAATAGCGGTAGATAAATATCCGCTCCACGCAAAACTGCGATATTTAACTGTCCAGCGAATTTTGGCTTCGCAAAGGAGCAAAAAGTGGGCGGGTGTAGGAAGGCCATTATTAGGGAATAGCAAACCAACTTGAATGCAGCGCTAGAGACATTTGATAACACAAAATGAGACCAACGAAGAGAAGAATTCATGTACAAGTCCAGCAACGTCGCTGATTTCGTGAAATGAAGAGCAGTCGAGTCAAAACTCAATTGGAGAGGTTAAATGAGAAGTTTGGATGAAACAGTACGAAGAGAAGTCCTGGAAACATGACCGGTGGAGCCCCAAGTGCAGATTTATCCAGGATCGGAAGCAAGTGGTGCACTGCGAACAATGAGAGCATACGCGATGTTAGTTGTGGCTGGGCGAGCATTAGAGTGGCATGGAAAGCAAAGGAGTGTCATATAATCGGCAAAATCATCGAAGAGGGTTGGAGAGTGGTGTAAGATCAGGTGGACGCAAGTATAAATTTTAGGAAAACAGCACCCAGAAAATGGCTGAAACAGAAATCCATCGACTCAGACAGAGAGAGTCTACTAGTTGAGGAAAATATATATATCCGTCATAATGAGACTGCAACTAGACGTGGTGTGACGGTTTGCGTGCTTCCATGAACCAACGAGTAATATAGGATGGTTTATCTCAAGTCGAAGATCCAATCAAATCTAGCAGGTTAACAATTACAGGCCTGACGAACCAGTCTCCTGATCCTCCAGGCTGGGGTTTGACTTGAGCTGACATCTCGATCGGAAAATTGAATGGAAGAATAACTGATGCAAGTATGTGGACTTCCACGAAGCTACTTCCCGCTGCCTTGCGAACAGATTCTTGTTAGAACAAAAGGCTTTGGTTGAGAACCCTAATTGTTCTCTTGTTTAGTAGCTGAACACCTTAGCAGTATTTGTCCAAAGGAAAGCCTCAGCGAATAGCAGAAATAAAATGAGATCCATCCGTCGTTGCGCAGGATGATCAGGACCGCGCTATCCATTGCTTCGAGTAGAACAGGTGGTGATAAGCATGTGCTTGCTCCGAGTTTCCAAACTGGGTTAACGCCCCACTGTATTGTGGGTGACACTTTTGAGTCAAAGGCTCCAGTTAGGGTTTCCAACGAAAAACTCTTGCGATGTGGGCAGCCGCGAGGCACCGATAGCCGGAGTACCTCTAGCACCCCTTCTGAAGGGAACCTTTTTAATTTTGGTTCTCCCGATGCAGGATCCATTCAAGTTGCCACAAGGAACTGAGACTCGACGGATTTGTCTAATAGTAGCATTAAGGGAAAGGGAAAATGTAGTTCGCACGCTCTACTTAAACCTAAACCTTCAATGTCTGCACGTTCATCCAAGCAGGGCAATAAGCGCCCTAGCCAGAACTCTTGAAACTTCTAAAATGGACGTGTTTTGTCTCCAAAACGCGCACACAGGGTCCCACTTCCGTGATCACTTCGCAGTCCAGCTCCAACACCATTCTGTCGCTTCAACCCTTGTGCGTCGGGTGATCCGACTCCGCGCACTAGTGGTCAAGCTGGCGTTGGGATCACTTTGAGCATGCAGGTGGAGTGGGCATCGTTAGACTTGATCCCAGCCGACAGCCATTTATGTGCAGACCGGTTGGACGGTTCTGTAGGTGTAAACAGCAGTCGATTGAACGGTACTCGTTTGCTCGTAATATCAGTGTATGCACCCATTGACTGCAGCTGCCGTGAGGCAAAAGACGAGTTCTGCCGGGAGTTATCTCGGCTAATTTGCAGTGTATGTTCAACGGATGTCGTGGTAGTTGCAGGTGATTTTAACGCCCAATGTGGCTACTTAACTGAGAAGGAACGGCACATCTGAGGGGGATTTCATGTCCCAGCCAACCGGACCAAAAACGGAGATCGTCCCATCTGGGTATGTTCTGAAAAGCACCAATTTGTCATAAAAGGCGACATTGGCTCATCTGCCATCCCCCCTAGTCCTCACAGCGTTCGATTTAAATCGATCACATTGCCATCGGTCACCGGTGGTATGGATCAATCGAAAATTTTTGGTCATTCTGGTTTGCATTTGTGAACGCAGACCATGCTTTTGGTCAGAGCTTGCTTTTATTTGTGCCTAGTCCAAGGTCACACCAGTACAATAGCCACTTTATCCGGCACAGCTGGCCCTAGACAATAACCGCCGATCAGAATTCCAGTCGGAACTGTTAGCGCGATTGTCGTCTCAACACAATGCTCAGGCTCAGAGCAAACATGGGAGGCAAATCAAAGAAGCTTTGTACTTTTACAGCGCTCCTTGTAAGGTTTTGATGCCGATTATTAGGGCAATGCGTAGCCAAATCAAAACAAGACCGATCCGCAAGTTTCTACATAGAAATTTCTTCTTGAACTTCAGGGATTTGGCGTCCGGAGAGAAACGTTGGAGTTTTAGAGCTCCTTGGGGACGATACTGCCACAACGGGATGCAAGGTCAGTCGATACTCTCCAGGCTCCCTGTCGAAGTTCAGGTCGTCCCACTAAAATAAGCGGAATGCGTCTCTGTCCCCAAGGGCTAACTTTACTTCGAGGAAAATCTGAATACTCCCTGATACGGCAAACTTTGCAAAACAATTTGACTGGCTCAGTGGTGATATTGGTGCTTTGAAGTAAACAATTGTTGAGTGAGAACCCTCCAAACTCAGCCGCACAATGAAACATGACCCGAACCTTCTCCGGCTTCTTGTGGTTTAAAATCGGGTAATGCGGCAGGTACCAAACTCTTCCTCCTGCTGCCTCTTCAGATTCAATGTTCTATGTACACCAGCTCTAGAATTTGTGGCATAGCCTTAACATAAACTTCTTTCAATTATGCGTCTTTCATCAGCCTCTTTTTCAAGTAACCTAGCATCCTTATTAGTTTTATTATCTGGTAGCCCCAATGGCCCTGTTTCCAAGGTATGGACACTGCAAACCTCCCATGTATCACCGCCAGCGCTAGTTAATCTTCTCGAGGCATTTCCAGGTCGTCGGCTACATTCTGAAATTTGCTGCCGTCTAGCTGATTTAAGTCTTCTATCCTGTCACAACGAGGCTGCACCTTGACGTGGTGTGACGGCTTGCGTACTTCCATGATCCAACGGGATATACAGCATGGATTATCTCAAGCCGAAGATCAAATCATCCCTGGAAGCTCTATGGGTAGAGGCCTGACGAACCAGTCTCCTGGTCCTCCAAGTCGGGGGTTGGATCTGAGTTAGCAGCTCAGTCAGAAATATGAGTGGAAGAATAATTGATCCAAGTAGATGGGCTTCCACTCAGCTGTGCCACGTTGCCTTGTGGTCAGGTTCTTGTCCGAATCAAAGGCTTTGGTTGAGAACCCTAACTGTTCTTCTGCTTAGCGGCTGGACTCCCTAGCAGTACCCGAACATCACTCCCCATAAATTACACGTCTACAAATAATTCCATACTGCATGGGACCGCGTTGCCCATTGCATCGAGCGCAGATGGGATGGATAGTGATAAGCATTCTACTTCTCACGGTTCACTCTCTTTTATTTAACATGACTCTTTTTTCTCCAACCCAATCTTTTTGCTCCTTCTGCTTACCCATAGTGTCTCCACTGATCACACGCCTGATACTCGCAATGGTTCATTGCCAAATAGTGTAGTATGTGGTTTTCAATCGGTTAGCTCACATTTTCTCAAGTCTCGTCAGCCTCTGAATCTTGGTTCTTTCAATGTGCGCATTTTAATGCAGGCTTTCCAACAGGCGTGTTTGGCTTTGACAGTAGACTCACTTTTGAGGGGTGTGTGCTGCGTGAGTGAAACATGAATTCAGGATTCGAGTAGAGTAATTCAAGATAGTTCCTGCACACTTTAGGAGACAACGAAGTAGCTCAAGCCGTGGGTCAACGCAGTGCAGGAAAAGTCTTGAGTGAGAAGGCTGAAGCAACCCTTTTAGACTGGATCCCAGTCAAGATTCGTTTGTGCGCCGGGAGACTGCAGGGATCAGCCAGCGTCCGAGAGAATAGTAGTGTTAAGCGCAGTTTATTTGTTATCTCGGAATAAGCCCCAATAGACCGCAGCACTGACATTGGAAAAGTCGAGTTTTACGATGACCTCGTCACCCTAGTTCGGAAGAACAAAGGCCCTGACATTGTAGTGGTGGCAGGTGATTTTAATGCACAAGTTGGAAAACTTAGTGCATCGGGATCCTGTTTAGGGCGGGCGAATCGTCTTGCCTACTCAGCGAACGGATGACGGGGAAAAACCTCCAAACTTGTGCAGACAATAACCTATTCCTATCTAGTACGAATTTCCGACACAGTTCGCATCCCACAGTGAAATGACGTTCTAAATTGACAGGCGGCCTGAGTTAGATCGACCATATCGCAGTAAGCTATCACTGGCGCGGTTCTGTTCAGAACCGTAGATCATACTGGACCAAGTACATCAAATCGGACTATGCGTTAGATTTAATGCGGAGTCTGCTGCAGCTAAATGACCGTCAACGTGGACCGCAATATCGATGGGCTGCCCAACGTGTCTGATTGGATTGTTCGGGCCAGCTAATGAACAGAAACCATCCGACGAACTAAGAACTTTGATGGGCAGCAATGAAGCCGAGCGCTGAGACAAAATCAAGCAGGCGATGCGTTTGGCACCAGATTTTGCCTGTGGTCGTAGATCTAGCGTTCATCAAAGACACTGGATTTCACAAGGGTAGCTGGGTCTAATGCAGCAAAAACGCCAGCTGTCTAACTGGAAGGAAGTGAATAAGATGCGCCGACAGTCTCAGCGTTAGTTGACCATAAGGCTTAAGAATGACCATGAAAATTGATGGGTTAAGGTAGCCGAAGAGATGGAGGAAGCGTCCGCTTCCGGTAAGAGCCGAAGACTGTTTAAGTTTATAGGCGACAGCGGTGGGCGGTGAACTTCGGCTAATGAAGTCGTGTGCGATAGGAATGGAGAGTTCGTCGATGGTAAAAAATAAAGGCTGGACCGTTGTGCTGAGCACTTCAAAGTCAGTATAGTTGGCCACACGCTAACGTATTTACGCCGACGTCCGCAGCCGCGAATGCTTGGGATGTCTCTTGTCCCTCCGACGATATTAAAATAGTTGGTTAAAAAATAGATTAACGTAACTGCCCGCTACAAGCTTTTCTAATTCCGTGGTTTACCGTTTTTTATAACAAGCTTCGTACGTGAATTTAGTCGCGGAGGCATCTTTTATAATCACTGGGGCCAACCATATTGAGCGGTGGGACAGGCAACGGCGACCATGCAACTTAGGATAGAACTATGAGGTCTTATTAGATCAGGAGTGGTAAAGAGCCCGGCGACAGCAAGTTGCCGCCTACCACCAGGCTCGTTTTCACAGCTGACCAATTGGGACCTAGGGCGGTTCTGTTCTACTCCAAATTGCAAAGGCATGGCACCTGACTGATTCCGCCCCGTGCAATGGGTCGTTGTGGTTGCGGAGCACGCCCGTTCCACGACACCGGTGCGTGAACCATGCTTCTAAAAAGTGCCAGTTTTTTTGCTTTTTCATCTAATCAATAAGCCTTTAAATTGCAAGCACAATCAGTTCGATGCGATTTCCGTGACCGCTTCGCTTTCCATTCAGTGCTCGATTATATACCGCCACACCGGTAAACCACTTAAGTGTCTGTGAAAACTGTACCGAAGGACTGGTTGTAGGTTCACAGAAAGACTGACGTACCCTGAAAGGCAGGGTTTCCCCCATGCATCTACCCAACAACTCTAGAGCATTCCGAGATGTTTTACCACATTTTGTCTGCATTAACGATCTTTGTGGGACCTCAATTCAGGCTATAAATAACGCAGATGACTTTGCTTTGTGGGATTCCAACTTCCACCACACCGGTCTCGATAAGTACAGAGATTATGTTAAGCGACAAACTCCTTTCCCAAACTTTCGTCGCAATTTCAGCCTTTTCACATGCTTCCAGTGCACTTTTATTATTTTTTGATCAAATCAATGAAGAGCTGAATCCCTGTTAACAGCCCTCTTTCTAGGCCATCGTAAACAACAGCACCTACTAGTAATTGCACTGTCAACTGTTATCATACTATATCGAGCGCCGTCAAGGTATCCCAAACGCAGAGTTTCAGACTCCACCCTTATCACTAAAAGTCGGCGTTAAACAACAGGACAAGCCCGGCCAAACACTGTCTTTCGCACTGAGTTACTTGTTACAACAGAACGAATGAGTACGCAAAGTGAACAGGAACTGGACCTACTTAGGCGGGGAAGGAAAAAACACCGCAGTAGCAAACAAGGAATACACCGACTTACCGTTGAAATTCAATTATCTGAATTGTTCTGATTTGACAGAGCAACAATACCTTCAGTGTTTGCATTTCTTTAACATATCCTCCGATGTCACTACCCAACTGGTTGGCGGGCTTTTCGGATCTTAACCGCGGAGAGGAGGGATACTTACTTTGCCGAAGTCCACTACACGCTTTCTCATTTTACGTTGCCACATCACTTATTGACTTCCACGTGGTTTCTTCCTGTCAGCGGGAGGAACGGAAAAGGATACCCCATGGTGGACGCGTAACTCGACCAACGAAGTCAGTTACTTTCGATACGGTGATAAAACATGCCCAAAATCAACAGCTAATGGTCGACTATTAGCCTGCACATTGCTCACTCAATAACTCCACCTAATCTTGGCGGTACCACGCAAACACTGATGAGTCAGAATCTTCAAGCAACGATCAACAACACCGCGAACTTTGTGTTCCGCAATCGCACAACAGAATTGAGCGCACTGCAGTAAAGTACGCCCGCCTATTCAAATTCGCGAGTGGCATCTTCAAGTAGGGTAATACCCCCTGACCTTAAAAGTGCTGAGCCACGGTTTTACGACTGTCGATAACTTTTCATTCCTGCTTACTGACAGCGAAGTAAAAACCTGCAATAAGTTTTCCCAACTCGCTCTGAAGCGCCGCTTTGCCATTCTAATACAAAAACACTCATTTTCAACTTACCACCCTAAGTATTAATCCTTATACCCGCTGTTGTTCGTCCGTCATTCCACATAACGTTCACTTTCCAAAACCAAAAAAATGTACTCAAGTTTCAGTTCCAGTCTTACAAACTCATTATTGACAAGTTTCAACGCATTTGTATATTTCAGCGCAAAGTTATTGGAGAAACATTCTTCGAAGAAGCCATCGTATACATCTACAAAGGTCACTGAAAAAGCAAGGCGAATACAAATAACTAGGCAAGGTTCCAGAAGAAAACGAGTGAAAACTAGCATTTCCAAGTGTGGTTTTTCTTTATCAGAGTACCAGAAATTCCCTAGCACTGAAAAGATTTGAAAAAACCGTCACCAACACACGCGGTCAGGGAGGAAATTACAAGTTTGTGGCGCTCCTTATTTCTCCTAAATAAACCGAAAGCTCCCAAAATGGGTCTAAAGATTATTCGAAACAAAATTACTGATCTTATTATTCGAGCCACATCTCCGGCAAGAAGGGGCCGGCCAACCGCAGGCCAGGGTACGTTTGCGGTCTTTATGCGGCAAAGGCCACAGCACACAACAGAAACCACAATTCAAGGTCAACGCGGTTCAGCTATGTTCAGCTTTCACAGGGCAACTTTCTACTCGCCCACATTGGCTGTCCAGAATTCGTTCGACAGTGCGCACATCGGTTTGGCATCCACCTCTCCCGGACTAGCCAATAGAGACAAAAACTTAATGCCTTATTTCACCTTGGCGGCGAAAGGCATTAGGCGTCGCAAACTTCTTTAATTCAAATCAAGTGTTTGAAATATACAGCTGAAAATTCACGAACACTTTACCTAATAACGGTTTGATTTGGGAGAAACCGCACCCTAGTTGCATTCTAACATTTGTTTAGAAGGAACCACACTCTGTGAGATTACCAAGTCGCAAGGCTTTTGGCCCCTATTTTGCCGCCGTATTTCTCATTTGTGCGACCTAACCAACAGCCCAAGTTGTTTTTTCAAGCTTCCTCCGATGGCCATGTGCGCCACAGTCTTTGTCTTGCTGAAAACCTGCTTGGGCTGAAACCGGGGGCCGTCTGCAATCTTGATGATTCCCAATATGCCGTCTGGGTGTCGCATCCTCCCCAATGGGAAGGGATCTCAAACTCGGATTAGCTGGTCGTAGGATTTACCATCCCCGCCATCTAACATGTACTTGGCTAACTGCTTCACTAGTTCAAAGAAAGTGACACCCCTTTCGAAGAAGGAAGGACAAGCCTGTGCGCGGCATTCCAGATGAGGCCCTATTATGGCTTTGTCAGGGCCCGAACACTGCGTTACGGCAGGATATGGCCCACTTTAATCCGAAATTCCACCTCTTGCCTTTTGTCTGCCAATAAACAGTTCGGATGTTGTGATTGTTTTCAGGTTCTTCATCGTGTTAACCGCGTTCACGGTGAACAATTCCTGTCCATGTATTGCTGTCAGACTTTCGGTGCTTCGAGAAAATAGCTGGCGTTGGCTCGCGTTTACGGCACGTCCCATCTATCTCCTCTGCACTCAGGCCCTACCTCCTTGCCACGGACGGTGAATAAATGTGGGTTATTTTATGGCCGCGGCTGGATCATTTGTGAAGAGCTGGAGTGAATGCTCATAAGACCGACTCTTGCCGGTCACCGCCCATGATGTCGGGCTTTGCTGAGGATCTGTCTGCTATCGTAACGCAAACGTCTTCCTGGTAAGAAACCGTTCACCCATTGGTTTACCTGCCTTCCGATACTAAATGATTGTGAATTAATTGGGAACAAGCGACACCTCACTGAATCATTTATTATTCAACCGGCGTACCTTCATCCAGTCCACGAGTGACTTCTCATAAGAAGCACAAGATGTTGGCGAGACAAGACTCATTCTTCTCGGGATCGTGCTCAGCTGGGAACTGTATTGGATGTTCGGTTAGTTATTGGCAGATATGAGCCCTTGCATAGAATGAGACTTAGGTTTACCGCCTTGAACTTCGCTGTGGCTGAGTTTGAGCCCGTCCTGCATAAAGTTACAACCACTGCACTGATGCAGTCGTTCGATATTTCTCGTTGGTCTATACTGGACTGGAGTGCTTCACATGCAGGTAAGCAATGATGGCGGCTGCCGGAATCATGGCTGCCGATCACTCGTTACCCGGCTCAGCAGACTTGATTTTGTTCAACCAGTTCAATTGTCAACCAAAATCTTCCACAGACCTGCGATGAGGCACCTAGGGCCGTCGCTGCGGGTTCATCGTTGTCAGTCCCTTCTATGCAGCCGAAGTGATCCTGCAGCTAATCTTTGCTGTGGTCAACCGTGATATCCCAGCCTCCAACCTTTCCTGGACTGACACCGCTCCTAAGTGAGCATCTTATTTCTTAAATGTGATAAGTTTTCGGCTGCCATTCGGCATACTGAATCAGCTTGAGCTCATGCTTCCGTTTCTCACCTCGGATCAGCTCTTGTTACTGCCAACCCCAAGTTTTGCCTTGTGAATCCAGTTGTCAGGGCTTGTAAATGTTTCTTAAAACTGTGTATCTGCTATTTATTTCAGTCCCATCTCCCGTGTCCCAGGTTAACTGTAGCGCTCCTCCTAGGACCCCATTCCGCGCCCATTTTGGATCGAGTCCGAGTTGGCGCAAGCGCAGAGTGATTTTCATCTTTACTTGAGCACCCTTGCATTGCGGGTATAGGCAACGGAGGTGCGTGACGTCATTTATACGGATCGTAATTGCAGGACCCAACAGCAATGGCTCGCAACCACACCTGTGTGAAGTATTGTCTTTAATGTTCCGAGTAACTGTACCTAAGAACAATCATTGTAGAGGGCCTTCTCCCACTGCAAAAGCGCATGTCTTCTAGTCCCAGTTCATGCTTGGTACATTAAAACAACCACGATGAGTAGTTGTTGGCCTCCTTGATTACACTTTTCAGAGCATTTGGAAACAATGCATCATTCTCATACTCAGCAACTCGGATCCTGTGCATGCAAGCCATGTTGATCTACCGTGATGGTCAGATCAAACGAGATAATAAACACGTAGCGCTGCAGATTAGAACCGAAATTCTGGGAAAGCTACAAGTTAACGAGCAAAACATTATCTATACCGTTACAAGCTTTAAAAGCAAGAATATGAAGACGGTCGAACTGTTTCTTCAGAGCCAACGCATTGCACAGAATTAATATGGAAATCGGCACGTGCGATTGGCCTACACGTTGCGCCACACAAGCGATGCAGGACATGTGAAAGCATCATGGCAAAGTTATCCTGCTTTAAAAATATCTCGTTATCATACCCGACAGACTGGCTTCATGACTTAGTGGTCAGTTATGTCTGCTGCCTCCTGGTACGGATGGCTCAGACTTATTATCACCAGTTGATTTAAATAAAATCACTGTCAACCTTCAAGGTTATGAGCTGGTGGTGCGTGACTTTAGCACACCTGAAATTTGTTCGTCTTCCTCCTCTTCCCCATAATGTCTTTTCACTATTTTCCGGTATAAGACTGGGCTGGTAAACACGGCATATAGCGTTGCGTACTCGGGCAAGCAGTGTTATTTATCTTCCAACTGGCCTATGGCCGACATTATTGCATGCACGGTAGGACGACTAGTAAAGGGTCCGAAAATTGGTTCACTTTAATTGATCCAAGATTGTATCGAAACAGCTATCAATAATGAAGGATAATTCGCCAGTTGTTTTTGTACGAAGCTTCTCAATTAGGAGGTGACAGAGGTGGAGGCGAATAGCTACCATAAGGATATCCCTCAATATCCCGATTGGGTGCAACATCATCTTTGTAGTTATTTACATGTGCTTCGGTTTGTGTGGAATCAATCTACTATGCCTACGAGTGAGCCACGGACTTATAGTGCAGTGATGAGTTTCTTCACTGATGCCAGGTTATTTAGACAATCTGGCTTGTTTCATGCATGCATTGACTTGACAGTAAGCTGAAAATGTTCAAATTAGGCGCCCAAAGGGGTTGGTGTACAAGGGTGATAAATCAAAGCTAAGAGTAGCCAGTGGGGGTAGTAAACGGTCTAATTATCAAGAATAAAGACGGTCCTGAGGCAACGGAATTGTGTTCTGCGGTTGATTCCACTGTCTAAAACGATAAAGAGGCCATTTTCCGTTTCACTTTTATCAATTAACACTCAGTCGAAAGTAAAGATGGTGCATGCTCTCCGTCGGTTGATACGTGATCTAATGATTACGCTAGAGAAAATAACAAAGCAGCAGTTGGTGACGGTGCTTTTGGAAAAGAAACGTTTAATTAGCTCGAGAAGGTTCCTTTTTGCAAACAAAAGGCCAGGTTCTGTCCTCATGGTAGACCACTCTGCTTTTAATAACACGCTTCCACCAAACCTTACCACAAAGCCTCATCGGACTACGCTCATCCAAAGGTCGCAGCCGAAATTGGGACTACTTCTATCTGTCGGCAAATCCTGGACGGGTTATCAGCCATTTATATGCATCTTTAAGCCACTGCCTTCATCCAATCATCCCGACCCAATGTAGCGCAATTCAAAAAAGCGGGGCATTCTTGACCTCCTCAAAAGAAAATATTTGTTAGTGCTAACCAGATTCGGACAACCAAAGCGATTTATCTAAGGCCATTTGACACGGTTAAGTTCCTTCCAGGTACTCCAAGTAACGCGAAGTGCCATGCCTCACGTCCTTCCGACAAGGATGGAACATTGGCAGAATTGCTGACAACAAACAAATTTCCACCTGGTTCACATATCACGTAAATGCTGTCTAGAGACGCACGCGCACATAACCCTTTATTTATATTGAACAAGTTAAGTGAGTGTTCACTTCCCTCTATGACAAATTTTGACAACACCGTTGAGTCGAAAACTGCCACGAATTCCTCTGCACCTCCCAGGATTCTCATTCTATCCCAGTTAATTGACGTTACTGCTGTCCAAAATATTACCATCTTTTAACAGCAGACCAGAAGACCTTCCTACACCTTTTTCAAATTTGGGAATGCACATATCATCATAATATTGTCTTGTCCACTAAATATCCCTAGAGGCAATTTCCCTCAGGGGAAAATCCATCGTTTTCCTAATCCACAAAATGTTTTAAGACCGGAGGGAAGGAGTTACTGGATTTTCAGTCATATTCTACTTGCCTCATGTATTATGGAAGGAAAAGGCAAAAAAGGCGAATTACTTATTATTTCGTGTTTTCATTGCCGCCAGCCTAGATGACTTCCTTCAAAGTAAATCTCGTCCTACTAAGATGGATGATTTTTAAAGTTCATAACGAAGATTTCGTAAGATGAGATGTCATTGAGTATGGAATTTTACCTGGCGAGGATATGCGATCGCCCATTTTATCGGAAGCTTCGATGAGGGGTGGCAGCAGCGGTATCAAAATCAGTCTTCTGCTTCCCTCTTTTGTTAATAAACCTCCAGAATGCAAGTAGCGAAAACAAACGCAGGTGCGATCTCTGTCCGATTACTATTACGGTTAGCTAAGGAAGCATAGTTTTGGATTTACCTTAACGACATTTAACCCGTTATGCATGATATTCCTTTCATGTTGCAGTACGATATAAAAATTGCCCAAAATTTTCGCCCTTCTCATGTGAACGTAATTATAAATGACGTTAAAATGATTTGATATCCGTGGGCGCATGGTGCACAAATTCGTTTCTACAATCGTCGGCTCACAAAAGCAGCATACATGAACACAAATGCTATTTCATTGCTAGAAAATTCATAGTTAATCGACAAGTGATTCTTTACTCTCAAGCAGCAGTGTAACCGGGGTCGCATTAGACCAACAAGATCATATCCTCAAAACATGAAATAATTTGGGGTGCAAAAGCTGGAGGAACAGTTGTCTGACGCACAGAAAATTCAGAACTCCGGGAAGTTACATTATATCAAAGGAGACCGAACTAAATGTAGCTCTGGATTACACACTGATGGTGTTCCAAAAGCCGGCGGTAATATCAAGCGATGTTATAAAAATGAAGTTCAGACCAAAATGTCGCTAAAATACGTGAGACGCTGTTTTGGAAGAGACAAAGAGCCGATTCCAAAGTCTAGGGCAGCATAAGGAAATATGTCATCGCCATATCTGCACTTTCGCTCTGAGCATAATAGGCAACAAAATGCGAAGTTATTCTAGCTGATTGACGTTCAGTTACACTACAGTGAACCATTATTGGCCCTGTGGTCAGGAGGCGGGAAGGGGGTAGATAAGGGATGCGACTGTATAAAGACGCCCATGAAATTCCGAGCCGTACTTTTAAAGGTTGTACACTTGATGGGGACTACTTCGTTCTTCTAAGCGCTGTTGCATTTCACAAACAGGCTAGAAGTGCCGTCTAACGTACTCTGATGATAACTTAAACATTGTTGGGGCTGCTCGAGAATTTTTATGTTCGAACCAAGATCTGAAGCACAGTACGTCAAAAGATGGAACCGCGAAGCCCGGCATTTAGTGGCGCTTCAATCCTCTGAGCAAATGATCAAGACAAAGTCTGGAAAGGATTGGTCATATCCGCCACAAGTACTGTGCCATTATTGGTTGAATTACAAAAACTGGACAACGAGACCTTAAACGAAGTGCTAACGAAAGTAGAAAGAATGCTAAACCACCATCTCTCGGTACTGGTATCCTCCCGCAGTATCACACATTTCTCTCAGACTCCTAACGACCTTTCTCCAATGAGATCCAGCAGCCGTTTCGTAGAACCCGTTAATCTTAGCGGGGTAAATCTTAATGGGTGGAAGAAATCCATCTGTTAGACTAAGGTATTTTGAAGAAGTTTTTCGCGGGAATACATGCCAAACATGCAAGCACGACATAACCGGAGTTTTCTTGCGAGGCCATGTAACAATATGAATGACAGCAGAAATTGCCCGGACATTGCCAGGAGGCATACAATGGGCACCCGGAGGAGCGCGCGGATCCAACGTTGACAATAAAATAGCAAATAACATGTGCAAGCATAAAGAGAATATATAAGTTAAAAATTGGCATAACCTACAGGGGCGCAATTGGCAAAAAATCGTCCATGTCGACGACAGCTGCGGGGAATAAGTGAATTATGTTCATGCATCCACTTTTGGAATAAAAACTGTAGGCTAGCATATGTACATCGCACACAAGGGCAGTTTGTCAACGACGAAAAAGGAATTCTTCATGTAACAACAGTGACGACAAACAGAAATGAAGGTGAGGTGGAAATGGGTGCGAGATGGGAGTGACCCAGTGAATAGTGTGACACAAAAACACGCAAAAACGCGATGATAAAAGATATTTTGGAGTGGTACGTTCGTGGCATGACAGAATATGCAGCAAAAGGGGTTACAGATTTTGGCAAAATGTGTGAGACGACCTGGATGTTCAATGGCAATATTACACTCCTCGGACATGTTGGACATACGGAATGTGCGCAAACATGAAGTGCGATGACTGTGGCAAAACTGAAAATAAAAATGTGCAATTGCGGGGGGACAGGTTCTGTAAAACAACCTAAATTTTGGCCATATTTGTTTCAAATAAGCGATAAATTCCAGTTGGTGAGAATTCTCTTCAGCACCGTTTGGCGAAGTTTGGTGAGTATCTCACGGGCGCAGTATGCCTAGGGCCGTCTTTTTGCATCAAATTATTCTGATCTGCAACTTTTGGTAATAGATCGGTGCTCCTAGTAACTGTTCTCCACGCGAGTCCACCAGACATTTCTTCATTTAATTCCAGTTCTCCATTTTCTTTTCCAACCCCACCTTCATCTCTTGACTAAACTGAAATTCATGGACTCAAGGTTGCTCGTAAGAAACCTCGTGGATTAGTCTTTTGATTACACAATTTCCATCCCGTATCACCGAGTTCCTTGCACGACGGGCTGTGACTTCAGATTTTTCGGGTTTTATGCTGCCTCATGTGATATCCAGTCTGGTTTTCACTCACCTCCATCCCATTGCCGTATCCATGTTGATCTCCATCTTCACCATATAAACCTCTTCATTTTCGAGGATTCTAGCCGACTGGCGGCGACAACCATTGCCTTCTAGCCGAATTTTGCGCCCGCGAAAGGTAACTTTGATGCATTCGAGCAGCATTACTCGCAGTGCAGGAGTGGTAATTAGCGACAGAAAAATCTGGGAGAATCATTATATAGCTTTGGTTTATTATTAATAATATTGTGTATTTCTCGATTTGCGAGAGGCATGCGCAAGGCAAGATCAAATTTTTACAAGGATGATGCACAGGAAATGTAGATGATAGGAGTCTAATGGAATAAGATGGTGGGAGCAATATTGAGTTATTGCAGAAGCTCCCTGGAAGGTTAAATGAGATACCGCAACGCAATGGGGAAGTAGAAGATGCCAGTGAAAAGCAAAAAAATAGAAAAGTTAATTTTCAAGACCAAAAAGAGTTGCCTGGGGCTATCTGGAAGCAGCGGACTACGGGTTATTTTGTGTTTAATTGCACTTAATTTGCTCATTGCTGGCGCACAACATGGACGAAGCCCAACGGTGGATATCGATATAGAGCTAAAGGCACCGAACGTCGGGAGCGTTAGGTATTGGACGGAAACGTGAAGCTGAGGAGACGTCAGGCAGTGGTAATGCGGTAGATGAATGGAAGTGGTGAAAACCAGGCGGAACGTCAGACAAATTGGATGAGACACGTAGTTGACAACAAATGACCAAAAAATGCTGAGAGCCGAGGAAGATTGTCTCAAACTATCTGGAGGAAATTCGTGAAGCTTCGGGCATGGAACTTCAAGGATAGTGATTACGTTTACATGCGGATGGCGGTAAGCTGTACCGGTAAGCGCGTCAGATTAGAGAAATTATGTGTATGAATACCCCTAAATACACTAGCCAAGAATGTCCTCTATGCTGTCATTTACGTCGTCGCATCTTTGATCTTAGTCAGCAGTACGGGTGGGGAATATGAGGTGCGCAAGCCGTTCCGGAGACAGTAGCAATCGCGGTTTTGCTCTATCACAAAAATGCGAGTTGAGATATCCAGTGTGATAATCCGCGTAATTACCGTTGACCGGGCCAGAACTCGAGCGCCAGTTCTAGCTAACAGGTTCCTAACAGAAATGATAGGGTAGCTGATTTGTAATCGTCAATGCGAGGACGAAAGCGTTAGCAGCACGTCTGCTGCGGATGCGAAATGTGAAACGCAAGCGCGAAGTAGTCTGGCACGGGTGCAAGCTTGGGGTTATGGTGATTATTGGATCGCGGCAAAATACTTGCAACATAGCGCATCTATTCCGTAAAATGTGGTAACTAGAGTGAGCTTTGGTAGCAGTTTTAGGCGTAGTTGAAGGTTTAGGGCTACCAAGAAGGACCTATTCAGCCCTTCCAAGCCAGTAAAGAGGATAAGATAGTATAAAGAGCGAGAAGTACACAATCAACGAAAGGTGCAGCACCCTGGGACGCCTTAAAAAAGTACTCCTTAATCCAAACAGGATTGAAAAGAACAAACAAATTTACTTCGATCTTGAAAATGAACCCCCTGTCTAAAGGGGTCAAAGCGCTTATTGATTCTATTCAAATGGAGAGGGAACTCCCAGCATTACACTGTACCAATAAGGCTGCAGCATTGGCAATAGTGCTGAGAACTAACAAATCCCCACCAGGTATGCACATCACGTCAGTGATATCCAACGAAAATAAAAATGCACAATTGCGGGGGCACAGGTTCTGTGAAACAGCAACTTGCATTTTGGACGTGTTTCTTCCATGAAGGTATAGACGGCAACAAATATTTGCGGGAGAAATTCGAGTTGGTCAGAATTCTCTTCAGCACCGTTTGGCGAGCTTTGGTGAGTATCTCACGGTTGCCATACGCATGCAACGGACACGGCACAGTTGGAAAAAGAAGGGAAAATTTTGGCCCAGCCGGTGAAGAACCGGGCACAACTCTGACAATGATAGTAATAAAAGTTCACGATGGTCGTCGGCTTTGTCGTTAAATAAAAGAGTGGTGAGATGTATGCGGAACGTCAGCTCTTACATTTTATTAATAAAACATTTCTATATGTTTCCGTTTGTAAAGTTCGGGTGAGGGGAACCTTGAGAAGGAGAACGAGGAGGTGCATATGACTAAGGGGCTGTTAGCCACAAAAGTGCTGGTCTGTCTGACCGTGTGCTAGACGCCTAGCTTGAAAAATGCATATGAGAACTGAACACAGGTGTAATCCACCAATCAAGCCGCGCTCGCACACCGCTGTAGCAAAGCTGATCGCACGACGTGTGCCGGTCAAAGCTGTGGATTTAAACGCATTTCACAGTAATTTGATAACGCACGTGCATACTTAAGGCGAAATCGTGGTAGCCGGGCACGTGGTTATGTTTCACGTCCCGGGAAAATTGAACACCCTGGAATAAAGCCAGTGTCGGTCTGGCATTGCTGCCAACTGTGGACCGGCAAGGGCCCAATTGTGCGAGCAGCTGAGAAAAAAATAGTAGCAAGTGAAGTGCAGCCCAAATTATTGGGGTAGTGACGGATGCTGTCAGCACTTCAGTTCTTTGGTTGTGCATAACTGGATGTGGAGGTTGATGAAGCGTGTTAATCGTCTAAGCACATGAGTAAAATAGAAAATGACTAGGCATTTAATTGGACATGTAGTGAACATCGGCAGCAGATGTAAATAATGGACAACGCGGATGAAAGAAATGCTCCAAGAACCAACTAAATTCACAGTGCAGACATCATGGATTATAGCCGGCTCTATGCAACGGTCTGAACCGAGAGACATGCTCAATAGAAACTGTCAAAGCTGGAGAAAAGAGACCTTGTAGGACTCTTTTGTCTGGGAGGATGCAGGAGGTCTGCAGTGCACAAAATGGACTGGGAGATTTCGATGAGCAGTGATAAGAAAATAATTCGTGGTTTCGACATAGTTTTGTCCTGAAATGGTCGCATAAGCAGTCAGAAGCAAAACTGATTCAAACAGGCGCAAGTCCATCGATGTACCCAACTGGCCGCCGACCATTTTCACACAACTGTGGGTGGGTGTTTTCATTAAATCACTGCAATTCATTGTGGTACAATGCCAGAAATTATTCACCATGTGACATTATCACTCAAGCAAGCGCCGTACAACTGTTTCTTCTTTGTTAAAGGTCATTAGCAGTGCATGTGGAAAGCGCCCGAACGGGGACGCGATCACGGGACGAAAGATTCTGAGTCAAACGCCTTAGCCGTTGCGCTACCGGGCAGGCTCTGAATGGCTTGTTGAACTTCGCCACATGACCATGTCTCACTTATCCGTCACTGATTTGCGCGGTTGCTGTCCGCTTGCTCAAAGCGATGGACCCATACTGAGAGACGACGTCTCTGCAGGTGGCCTAAGTATGACGAGGGCTTTGGATATGACCTACTAAAATGTACAACACATGAACCTACAAAACAGTCTACGCTGATATTTCAGATGAACCGTCATTGTAGGAAGGTTAGGACTTTTCTCAATTCTCTTCAAAAGCTGCAGGAATTTCAAATGTCATACTTTAGTAGTGAGGCTGCAGCACTGGCAAAACTACTGAGACCTAATCAATCCCTACACATTACGTCTGTCATATTTAATGGCACATGCGCTCATAACCTTCCACTGATGTCAGATTTGTTAAATGATTACTTTGCCTTCTCAGTGACATTCGGTAATAACACCATTTCACGGGAAAGTCTCCTCTGCATCCCCGCGGAGGCACCCATATTCAGACTCCTGTTTCGGATGCCGCTACCATCTTCTACCGCAGACATCACCCCCAATTTTCCCCTAACCAAACGCGGCCATCGGTATAACAGTGGCTGCTACCAGCTGAGCCCTCAAACGCAAACAAAAGAGCAAAGAATCTCGCTTTTGTTTAATACTGGCTTACCAGCGTCAGGTATATTATTCGACGCACAACATCTCAGTCCTTATTTTCCTCAGTGCCGACGACGTTTCCATTCTTAATATTTTTAAACAATGGCTAGCCAAAACTCTTCAGCCGTGTTCTTCATCCCTCCGCGTTTCCAATAGGCTTTTAACTATTTTCTTGGCCTCAGGATCCATGGTAAAATGACCGACGTTCTTTCTTCTATTCATTTAATACAGGTTATCCATCGGCCACTAGTACCCTTCCCGCCAGCATTTTTGGTCCGTTTTGACAAGGTTTTACCTTGCACTCAAGGCCTTTGGAGACTTTCTTCGTGCCCATTTTTTGCCCCGTTAAATCCGAATACTGCAGACACCTCCACACCCGCCGCCACCTTCCAATTGAACTGTGCGCCTGCGGTGCGCAATAACGGGGCGTAAAAACACCGTGGTCCTTATAGTATGCGAGTTTTGCTATTTCCCCTCATTTTTCACCGAAATACTTACTTCCTTGTTCGATGTGCGTTGCAATGCCCTTGTAATATTTGATCATGCAACCAAGCAATTCCCTCGAAGTACTCAAAAAATATTCCAATATATAGCTCACATCAGCCAGCGACTGTCTGTCAAACCAAACGGCTCCGATATTTTGCTTCCAAAATGGAAAGTCGGCCTCCACTATTATTAGGCACTCAGTTCGCCCCTGGTGGAACTTCACCCATTTACCACCGACGCTATCGCCACTGTCAATGACAACACCACTACCACTGTTACTCCCCGATCTACCGCCAAAGGAATAATGATAATGGCACGTTTTTCTAGTGCTGTAAGGAAGCCCTCACTGTGTGCGACCGAAATGTCTAGTGTCTGAGCGGAATTCCGTCTACCTTTTATTCTGGTTTCGCCTCAAATTTTGTAACGTCTGAGCGTTGTACCTAACTTTTGAGCTCCTGAAGATGAGCAAATACAAATGCAAATTCCCAAGCGCTGGTTACTTCTTTCGGGTTATTTGTCCCTCATACAGCAACCTTAGGACCAACATCTTACGAAAGGGCCAAATAAACCTATCGTGATACTTTCCTTGGTATTCTTGGCTAGACACAAGCAAAGCAGGCCAAATACACCTGGAGCAAATTTCTAACTACTTAAGGTACGCCGAATGCATAAGACTGCCTCAATTACTCAGTGCAAATTCTTTAAGACATCGAAACAACCGGTGCCCCTAAAATAACTTTGTGCCGAGGACTTGCTAGAAAAAGCCCGTTAAAGAACAGCTGCCAGTGAAGGTGACTTATCAGACGAAGCTAGATGGTTACCCATCATACGAAACATTGAATCCTAGCCATATTCTCAGATGCACTGCATGAATACCGCCTGATCCCTTGTCAAAACAGCCAGAAGAAAGGCATTTTTAATAATTCCCTTCTCCGTAGAGCCGAAAGGGGCTAATTTCATAGCCCGAATCTAGTGTTGGTCAATTCTGTCACCCGGTTAGCTGCGTTCGCGTTAACCGACCATGCCACTGCATTAAGTCTGAGAAAATGTCCCGGCGGTTCTAATAAAATTGTTTCACAAGTTCCCGGGGAAATGATTGTCCACAGGCAGGGTATAATAACCATTTACACCATAAAACAAGCCAACATGTGTTGCAGCGCCAGTTGACGGGGCATTCAAAGGCAACGCCACGAAGATGTTGCTGTCCTGATATCTCGCCTCAATTCTGAGGGGCTCAACGGTGCCTCCAACTCTTTACCAAAAGACGGTTCGTGTACTGTGGATTGAAGTGACTCATTATTGAATTTCCCTCTGAACTCTTCAAGGAAATGGCAGTAAACATGGAAGACGTTCGGAAGGCTTGCTACTGGTTCTCTGAGGGACGCCACCAGAGCACAATAGGAACAGTTCGCGAGATTCTAAGTCCCGGCGCTGTCTATCCAGCAGTTCCTGGCACCCTTTCCATAAGCCTTCGATTAGACCCAACCTCTATCCTTAGACGCCTTTCACTCACTTCACTTAGGACTCAAAGAATTCGGTAATCCCCCCAAAGTATTCTTTACAGCAGTGATAGATTCGGTGTAACAAAGGTGGTGAAGCCTACAGTCTATGAGTCCAACATAGTAACACCTCAATTTGAAAAAATTGTACCCAGAAGGAAGGTTGTTGATTTCGCAGCCAACAAACCCAAATGTTCGCGAAAGCCTTGCATGGCAAGACAGCAATAATGTTTGGAGACTTCAATACCGTCCTAACTATAACATGCCTGTGCCAGAACCATGGACTAATTCGCCATTCCTCCCTTCCAGTCCATCCTCTCTGTCCGTTCAATCACTTTCCCAAGTTACTTCTTCAACTTTTATAGCCCTCTATTTCTGTTTCATAACATCCGCTTTACCCCACCCACTCTTGACGATGTTTAGCCTTGGAGGTGTAATAATTTGACTGTTATTAATGCGTTGCCATTTACCTGGTTACACTTCAGCCTGCAATTTAGCATACTCAAAGTTCACACGAAGTTTTATAACACCGTTTTTATGTATCGCATACTAAACGTACCACTCAACGTGATGACTGTCGCTCAGGGATACTCGGCCGGACCCCAACCAGCCGCAAAAGGCCAGAAGGGTCCATTAAGCCTCCTGCCTGTTACTGGTGGACGTTCGGCTTGTTGTCAAAACCCGGCCAAACAAATCTTCTTGGGTGGTTAAGCTTTCCATTTCTCACCACCTATATGCCCTTTAAAACAGTTTGCTTCTGAGAATTGCAAGTTTTCATCGCCCTATCGCAAACTCAGGCCCTAAATCGATGGCTTAGCATTGAGAAAGAGAAGCAAAAGATGGTATATGAACTGGTATGGCAACTTTAGTTTGAATCCCGATAACCGATTCACCGAACTTGTTTACTACCAACCCACATGGGCAATATGGAAAGTTATGGGCACCAAAACTTCAAAGCATGTGGTCCCTGCATTCCATCGTTTATCAATACTGGCCTGTGCTGATTGTGATACGTCTTAGGAGTAGTGTCATTTTTCCTGACGGTCAGTTTGATTGCATAAACTAGCTTGCTTCAGGTACAATGCTCCCCATACATAGATTCCCATCCAAAACTGCATTTATGGATGTATATTCAGTAAATGAGAATCTACACTTTGACTCTTTTGGGTTCACCACGTAACTGTTCTCTTTCCGCGGCTTATCTCAGAAAACTCATTCTGACTTTCGTTTAGCCCCCCGTTATCTTCCAAATGTGCAGAGTTCATCAATTCCAAAACCGGTATTGGCCGTTCTGACGAATTTGTCGACACTTGCATGACTGCCGTGTCTGCATATGGAAAGTTATATCTACATAGGTAATTGTGAGTGTACTTCAACCAAAAAATACGTTTTGATTCCTCCGCACCCTTTAAGTACTTCTGCTCTGCGACCTATGATGAAAACCTAGCTTAAACTGCATTCCAATCCTTCGCTTCCCTTCGGCTGCGCTCGACCTCGTCAAACTGAAACTCATTTTAAAAGCCACAGCCACTTCATTGGGACTGAAATGATATTCACTTATATGCATTGATAATAAAGAGAGCATTCCAAATACGTATGCATTTCTACAAATGAGAGGATGCACATATCATCTGCATTCATTGCACACTTACTCCTATTCTTGGGCATATCCCAAGAGCTTTGCTCGCATTCCATTCTCATTCACCTTTCTCACCTCAATACGCTGGATGTCGTCAATTGTGGAACTTGGATAGATCCCTCCACAGCATATTTTTCCATTTCTTTGCACCATAATAAAAATTACCTTTCGGCCTCGGCTCTCAAACATCAGTGAACTTTGTTTGCGTTTCGAGGTGTCTGATTGCACCGTAGTCTTGTTTTTGTCTGGAGGCATCTTATCAACGACTCACCAGCGAATCATCGCCTCTTCGCTAATGACATTTAGCTGAATCGTTCGTGGACTTACGCGGGGCACAGCTTAAGTCGTAGCTTTTAGTATGGACTGATTTATCGACGTTTAGCGGCCTCCGAAGTTAGTCCGGAGGTAATTTTTGAGCTGCCCCGATGGGTTTTAATAATTGGAATTTTGCTTCTCGTTCGCCACCACAAATATACATTCGAAGAGTTCCAAGGAATCTCCGCCTACTTCGCAGTGGCCTCTTTCAGAAGCAGCAGACATGATAATCCATAGAGATTTGCATACAAGAATTCTAGTCGTTTTATATTTGGCAGCCGATGTCGTGGCTGATTCCCGGTGCGCGCTATCCGGAGAGATATCCACCTGAACCCCACAAGAAAGGCCACTTCATGCATCCCTTTTAAGCCCGTAAAACCGCTACACTTGACGACTCATGGCCTGGTTGGACCCCGAGCGTGAATTATTGCCCATCTCAGTTCTAGATCTTCCTTTATCCAAGTCTGTCCATGGGCGCAGTTATCTTAGGTTAGTCTCTTCGACGAAGAGCGTTATCATATCCCCCACCTTGACCAGGACACGTCAGAAAGTAGCTCTTTCCCAGCGGTAATCGGGTGCAGCTACAATGAGGCCTACACCTCCGTTCACCGCCTAAGTGTGTCCTTCACGTTGGGCATCTAGAAACCGGTCGACCCAATCCACTAGATCCGACGTGGTTAGCCTTCCTCTGGTCCCGTATTGCGCCTACCTGCTGGCTTCCTTCGCTTCTTCCTCGACGTCTTTACTGCTCTATTTTGCAAATTGTTTTTGAGAGGACTTCAGTGATATCCGAAGTTAACTGAAGTTCTGCTAACGTATCAGCTTCCTCAACGTACCTTGATAATGGGTGCAATTTATGCTGTCAGTTGCAGTTTCCGCTGTTTAGCTTGGTCAAAAGTTAATGCTTTTTATTTTATCTTTTACTTTCTTCAATAATGAAAATACACTATGAATCATTTCTCAGGAAGGAGGCCGCTGGCAGCAGAGGGCTGCCATTTGGGGAAGCTAAACGGTGATGGGAAGATTCCGGCCCGTGACCTTCACGCCTAGATGCCACCACCTTATCCGCTTGGCCAATGCCGGGTAGTCCTCCATCATAAGAAGCCAAAAAAGCCCCCTCGAATGAGCCTTGACCGCCAACTGCCACGGACATATATTTTCTTCCTGTTTTCTTTCCATTATTCTGTACAGCCAAAGCTTTCGGAATCAAAGCCGCTTACAAAGATTCTCAGGGGAACCTAAAGGATACGCACAAGTGCACTGCTGCCGCTGTTGCTAACCGCGACGGAAGAAACGATCGTTTTAAACTTTGTAATTCGGGTATCCGTTCAGCAGTTTCTTCACCAGATTCACCCCTCATCCACAAGCTCCATCTATTTTTTCCGGTTTTCGGTGTCCACTTTTCCGTTATTCAGCCTTTTATATTCAGTTTCAATTATTTCCGCTGTGAGGTTGTACTCCATTAATTAGTCAGCTGCGTATGAGTCGCACATATAGCGACCTACTGGAATCAACCCCAAATTGTCTGGTCGAACCTGATTAAAATGTTCTGCATTAACGTTTTACCTTTTTAGCTCATTTTGACCCCATTTGTTATATTATTTGCTAACTCGTCAATCATTCTATTACTTGCAGATGAACGGTTTGATTTTGTCACTGGTGGTGCTGTACCCTATAGGCGTCCTAGCGTCACTCTAGAAGTAGGTCACAAATATAGCGGTTAAAAGTTCGTGTGTTGAGGTTTTGTGAGGGATTAGGGCAAATTAGGAAAAGCAAGGGTGCCCATAAGCCGCAGCGTCTTTTCTTTTTTCTGTTATGTGGCTCGCTAATATGCACTTACCGGACGTATTTTTCAGCGGCAAAAAGCCGTAGTTGGTGCGGTCTGCAGAAGACAGAGCAGATCTGACGCCTGAATAGAGAACCGATCGACTCTGTGCTTAGATTAATTAAAAATGATTATCGCCAAAAGTCTTTGACTTGGACAAGCCGATGGTGTAAGCCCATTAGTGGTAGATTGTGAAAAGAAGGAAAATCAAGAGATTCAGACGAGCTCATGTCACGGCACTTACGGACATCTCTGCTTACATGCCACGTATGTAACTGGAAAGCGGAGAGTTGACAGGACCCCTAAACTGTTGCCTCAACATCATCTTCACTCTTTATTGTAAGAAAAACACATCAAGTGATAGAGGGCAGTGTCGATGTCCCATTGCCAGGGGCCGCGCCCGGGCTCATCAGCGACATGATTACAAGAAAATCCGTTTATTGAGCATTGGAGAGCCTTTGTGGTTTAAAGGCGCCCTTATGAAACCTATAGATGTGGCACTGGTTGTATGTTTCCTCCGGAGTTTGGCAAGTCTCAGGTAGCCAATTCTAGGCAATTTATACCAATTTGGCAATAATCTGAGAAGCTAATTCCATTATTTTGATCCATTTGTTTTTTATTCTTCAAGATTTAGTGCATAATACCTTGACGCACGAACTTCAAAATTGAATACCTTTCTTTCTAATTCAAACTGGTTTTTTGGAAGCAAAATCTGACAGTTTATTCTAAACATAAGATGTGTTCGGCTTCAAGTTCTCTGGGGAACGTCGAATCTATGCCCCTTGAAAGCCTCTAAGATCCTGAAAACTGGTTTTATTTACATCAGGCCTTAGTTCTGCATACAAATAAAGATCGCTGGATTGGATTCCATTCTCCAGCACATCGTCTATCATCATTTCTTCCGATGAATTTGGCTTAAAATATTCGTGACTCAGTGGTATGCCTCCGTCTTCTACTCTGAGAATTTTACCCGTGTTCATCTGTCCGTTTCGACTAAATTCAGTTTCGACGACAAATGCCCCACTAAGAACAGCATGATGCCCAAATGTGGAATTCTGGACAATTCTAAAGACTAAATCGTTAGTAAAATCCGCCAGCACAGTGTTCAGGTTCACTTCACACAACGTATACTGCCCCGATTAGCGTCCTCTTTAGCCAACAAAAGCGCTGAGCAAGCGGGCCGCCGCATGCCATATGCATGTCCACTTTCCGTTCTTGTCGTCATCCTTTGTTGTTAAATATGCCGTTCCTCTCCACTGACGGCCAGCTACCAGATATCTTGCGTCTGGTTGGTTAAGTAGGAGCATACTTAAAAGAAATCTACTTGCCTTGATCAATCGAACATTACCGTGTTGAGGGGTTCAAAGGCTATTTTCATAGCAGTTCAAGAGTTTTCTCAAGCCACGTCAGCTTCGTACTTTTTGATAAATTACTAAAACATTGGCGTAATCCAGGGAAACTGAAGCCATCATTTGTGAAAGAACGTCCTCAACATCTTGAAACAGCTCAGTGGCTTCTCTGAAGGCGCAATTACTGCTTTTGTTAGTGATTTCGACTTTATTATGTTGCTTCTAGTTGTTGCAGTGTCGGTTCCGGGCGATGAAATTTGAGTCAGTACATTGCTGCCTGTATGATTTCGATAGGCATTTTGTCCACGTAACTGTAGAGTTTGCGGATACATTATGCCCAATGAATTTGTCAGTATCGCCGATGGGCATCACAGTTAATTCTCGGGCATCGCGCATTGTGTCTTCCGCCATATGTTGACCACATTCTTTGGTTAGAAGTCCAGGTTAACTATCACGACCTGTCGGTGATAAAGATAACAAAGCCATTGTCAAAAGGCCGCACGTAGGAAACAGCAACAAGATACAAAATATGCTTTAACCAAAGTAAAGCCAGTGCTTTCTGAAAAAATACTCAGAATGTCAATGTTTCCTGATGATTCCATATTGCACGTAACCTAATAACGCAGCAGAATTTATTTCACTGACTGAATAAATAGATCGCAGCATGCAGAAAATCCGACAGAGCGACGAACCAAAAAAGGCAGAGATATATCATGGATATTGCAACTGGAGTAAAATCCACTCTAGTTTCTTTCTCCAGTGAGCATCGGCGTCGGGCATCGCACTGCTTTTTGTGCCATTGAATACTGCAGTTTTTGGAGTAAAATTCAGTTCATTTCTGGGATGGGCACACATTGCTAGCCGTGTAGAAAATACAGCTGAAGACTTTAGGGATATCCATGGCAAAACGGCAAAGGATGTGACACAGAACATATATCTGAAACAAGCACGTCAATGAATAAGCAACAACACGCAATCCAGTTAAATCAGGTATATGCCGTGCAAACAGCATTGATTGGATACTGGAGGTACATGTTGACAAGAGAATGCAAAGCCTGGCCGCTATGCGACCATACCTCAGATTTTGAAGGTATGAAATAGGGCCGCAGGTTCAGTGCTAGCGGATTGCCATACAGATTCCTCTAGCGACACTCAAGTGTTCATGGGCTCTACAGCTCCGGTCTTCCGCGAGGATCCCGGGATCATGTGTCTTTCTGATGCTGTGTATGTATGTAGTGGTCAAACAAATTGTGCAGTTTGCACAAGAAAACCTCGGGATCTCGGCGATGCACTGCGGTCTCAGGATAGTAATCAAAAGACCGTTACCGGATCATATCTACTTTCAGGATAGCAGAACAGCCAATGCGTGCATTGATAACATATTTCAAAAGGAATATCCACGCGCTGGAAGAATATAAAACGTGACTTTGGAAGTAGTTTGAGGACACCTAAATTAGTGGACGAATACTATGGGAACCCCTGACTCCGGACTTTTGAAATCCAGTTTAATTGGTGAGTTTGCTCTTTCGTCGCACAAGTGGAAAAGTGAAAATCGTAGGACCAGCTGGGCGGGCGAAGAATGTATCTAGACTAATTATTAGCCCGGCGGAAACAGTGAAAATAGTGGATAAATAGCGCCGAGCATGAACAGACTGCGAAAGAGGTACTGTGCCTCGTCGGTAGCAAAATGCTGGTTTCTAGGTACTTCAAAGCATTCAGTGCAGCTTCAGTTCAAACACCGTAAAATACAAAGCTGTAAGTGTACATGCCTGCATGCCTCCGGAAAATAAGCCTGGTTTAACTGTCTCAAGATACTGAGCTTCGCTCATGACAGCTGAAGAAGATACTGCCGGATGAATATTGTGCATGTAAAATGGATTTAAAGTGGAAGACATCTAAAAAATCCAAAGCTTGAAACCTTTCTTTCGGGGGAGCATGCAGATCGGAACTGCTGGGTAGTAAAGTCCTGCTAAGCATTTTTCACTTAAACGTTACTGGCCTCTTTCTCAGGTTAAATTCTATCTTGGGAGATCCAGCAGGAAATAAGGTTGTGAAAGCAGCATGGAGAGCGCCGAACCATATGTTCATGCGGCGGGAACTCAAAAGTAAATGCTACGTTGCACCCATCGCTCGGGAATTTGTTGATATTGTTTTAATTCTTTCTAACATTTGTAAACTCCGTTTTTATTCAAGAAAGTGGTTGAAACTTTCGAGCAAAGGTTAGTGACCTAGCATTTACCGGTGTGTTCTGAGCGTATTTCAGCCAACCTCTCATTGCCATATTTGGGATTTCTGCTTCTTTTTGCTTCAAAAACACTAACATTATGCATCACGAGCGCTACCAATCCAACTAGTTGTCTTTTCAGTTGGAAATATCCAGTGGCCTGCCTAGGGGTTAGCTCTATCTCAACATTTTCTTTCTTTTTGACGGCACTGTCGGTGACAGCCTTCTTTCTTCGGGTATTTCATGCCTTACCGCAACTCATTTAGTTTGGGGTAATTTTGGGTCACTCCACAAGGAAGCACATATTTGGTGGTCCTTGTGGATGCTTACAATCTGGTCAAGTGCAAGATTTGCGATCTCCAGCTAATGGTGGTATCAGTGTTCGGCAGTGTTTGAGTTCTTCAAAGATTTCCCAACCAAAAATAACCACAAAGTGTGTCCTTAAGAAGCTTTCAGGTGCACGTTATTACGATTTAGTATCGATATGCTTATAGAGCAAGTCGAGAGGCATGCTTGGTTGCATGATCAAACGTTGCCAAAAAAGCAGTTCACGCGCAGGAACAAATAAGGAATTTTTTGAGATTTCTGATATTTTTCTGGCAAATCATGTAGTGCTTTGCCCGAAAAAAGATATTTATAAGCGTAAACCATAAACTTCGCAGGAGAAAAATTCATTGGAAGTATGCCGAAAAATATCTACAGAAGGCCAGAATAATAAGATTTCAGTAGCATTAAAGGTGGACGTTAAATGAATCGGCGACCAACTCAGTAAAAGTTTCCAGGAGGTGATGTAAATTTGCAGAGATGGACCAAAACATCTGGGGTGTAAACTAAACTTAGATAGTATTTGTCTATAAGAAAACAAGAGATTTTCCTAGTAAACCATGTTGTCACGACGGCGTAGGAATTCGCTAGTCCTTATTCCAATTAAAAATGCTAATATCAACATTCATAATGGAATATTTCTCCGAGAAATCCAGAAACATGCTTGGTCGCATGGTCGAGCTTCACAGCGGTATTAAACAACTAGTGAAACAGCATGATTCAACGTTGACGGCATAGAGGCGGGTCAGCGTAGATTCGATATTGTTTACGGAGGTCAACGTTCAGCACAGGACTCGGCGTTTAAATATGTCGGTAATGCGGACTGCAGGGGCAGAACTGGTTCGCAGGAGTGACAGATATCATGATGCGACCGAAGTATTCGGCGTTTTATAAGCTTATAAAATATAGTCTGTGACAAAAAGCCAATGGAATTGTGGCTGGCAGATGAAGCTGTTTAAAACTGGCCAAAAAATGGATGAAATAACGAAGGAAGACAGTGGAGTGGCGATTGCAAAATGAACACCGGCCGAGGGGTCATGTATTGTGCGGTGGTTTCCAAAAGCAAAGAAACGGGAAAAAGTTGTTTAAAAAACAGAAAAAGGCAGATCTGAGATGCAGCATTATTATGAAGCATTGCTTAAGGACGTAGAAACAGAAGACGTCACAAAAGTGTGAACTAGAATACGAGGAATTGCATGCGATGCCTTGAACAAAATACCCAATGACGGTAGGCCGATATAAAGTGAGGATGAATCTTTTCGTTTCTTTTTTTGCGGTTCGAAGTTTTGCGACCACAAAAAGAGCAATAACTTCAAGGGAGAATCTGAGGGGACAACCGTACTCGTGAGGATTCCTGAAAGATGGATAAATATTTGTGTGCTTTCGCAGATATTCGCCGTGCGTGTAATGGCTGCATTATCCAGGCAAATCTAAAGATCAGGATGCGTAGTCTGCGAGATTTGCCTGTGCATAGCAAGTTGTCTTTGGGAATCATATTAAGCGTTCTTTAGTTCCTGGCTACCAACGGAGTGTTTTAATGGTCACCGGCAACTGATGCGGGTCAACATCATCGCTCTCTTTCAGCACAGTCTGAAAGATACACCATGTTTGCTTGGCCTGGAATAAAAGTGCGGGTTGTGTACTAATTTCCGTTGGTGGTGTATAGGAACATGCGAAATAGCAGCCATAATCTGGTTAATCGTTCCCTGGAGCGACATCAATGCAAGCGCATGCATGAGGCACAGTCATACAGGGAAATCGAACATCTTCCAGCCCGCAACACCAGAAGGAGGATTGCGCCCTCTCCCGTTCAGGTTCACACTGTAGCAATACAGATTTTTTTCAACTTCACCAAAGCTAGGCCACACTTATTTAACCCCACAGCATAGGCTTTGCCATAGAGCAAGTTCCTTGAAAAACCGAAGGCACCGCAGTAACAGAGACAAGCTTTGGCGGTGCAGCACTGCGAACAAATACGCTGATGTCACATCCAGTGCCTACTTCCCGCCACTGACCGTGGAACTGGATAGAATCGATTTGCCATTGTCCACGCCAACCACAGTGATGGCGTCGAAATCTCAAGAAATCACCTAGCTGAGCACTAGTAAAATAAACGGAAATGGGGCTTTCACCAGAGCATGTGCTATTAGTGGAATGATCACCTACACCTTTGTTAACACACGCTAAGTTATATGCCCGCGGAACAACTTCCAGACCCCAGTTCGTCCGATCTGTTTGTGCTGGGAATGCCCGAATCAGTTCCGCAGTCATACCTAGGTAGAGAGGTCGTGAAGTTTCCCGGTCAAGGTCAGCCATTGGTGAAATCCGCTAGCACCCAACACCCTTAGCTTCGTAGATGGCCACGATAGCATGCCCAGCCACCCCGCTTTTCCGCTTCTTACTCTAGCTAAAAGGGACTCCTCAAAATTCCAGCAGCGGAATAACCGCAGGTTTTGACACTCCCAACTATAACGAGCGCCGTGCGGCTCTGCTGTGGCGACCAAATAGCTCCCACTTTGAGTGAGACTTAGGGATTAAGCAGTTAATCTAACCGGTTTCGGACCGCCTCCCAGGCACAATAACCAAAAAGAGCATTACTTTTTCGGCCAATAAAAATGCTTTGTCTCGTCGATTTTTAGACAAAGGCCTTATGGAGTCTGCCGGCAAGCAAATAGCCGTTAGGTCCTAAGCCTCAAACCCCTTATCTCTCTAACCTTCCGCCACTTACAGATAAAAGAACACCAGCAACTCCGACAGATATACCTCCCACCGCGGGCTGAAGCTTTGCCCCGTCTCCAGATTAACTACTTTCCCAGAAGGTCAGTTTACTGTACACCCAGAACTCTCCAATTTGCGCCGTCTCGTATACCCAACAGTAAGCTCTTCACCTTTGAATATCCTATAATTTCCTTACTACTTCGTGATTCAAACCAGTTTCCTGTTCTTCGCCGCCCTTAAAATTCCGGTCATACTAAGGTTGTCAAAGCCCGTGCTATCCAACGGCAACCGACAATCAACAAAGACATTCATGAATTGCCACGCCAAGTAAAAGACCACGTACACAATCCGCGAAGAAATATACACCGAGAGAAGCATAATAGTTTTTCATTTTAGCACTTTTTCTTATCATGACTTCTTGTTAATAACCGAGACCAGGTTCAGCGATAACATTCCAGAAGACGGACTTACCACCTTAGGTGTTGATCATTAAGAAAATGTTGCCCGATACTGCCTGGGTCAGCTACCCTGCACTTGCTTTTGATGGAGCATCGGCCTCCTTGTGTCAGGATTCCTGGCTAAGCTTTTTCCGAGTTGGCGTATGGATTAGAGCCAGTTGCGTAGCGAAAGCCTTCTGATGGGATGCGTATACTTCCGCCAGGCCTCTGTTAAAATTATTTCCAACGCACAACTGGCGTAATCATCTACACCTCTAACTGCTATGTCTCATGGTCTCAGCCGGAGACTTTTATGCTTCAGTGGTAAGTTGTTCCACTTTTGCCGCTGCTAATTACCTGCTCTCTGTTACCGCTATCGTTCGTCTAGGGAGATGGACACCACGCAAGTGATCGCGCAAGGGACCGAACTAATCTATGTCTTGTTTTAACGGTAGACCTAAGGCTGTTCGGCACACTGATTAAAAGTAACTTCTGTGAATTTAACCATCTAGTAGTAAGCTGTAAATTTTGAACGCCTCCCCAGCAAGACACTCTACTTCCATTTAGGTCTTACGTTAGAGCAAATTGTGATCATTTACAAACTCCGCTTCTGAGTTGTTAATAGACTTTCTTTCTTCCACTTACGGAGATGCAGATGGAAAATTTCATGCCTTAATGATTGCTGGAAGACTGCCTCTATAGTATTGAGTCGGTTTAGTCTGTCCCAAGGTTCACCTAAAGAAACCACAATAATCGAGTAACCTGAATGAAAACATTACTACAAGAAAATTTTCTTGAAGACACAACTTACCTTTGTCTCCGCAGGAAATTTTATCTTCCAAAATTGTTAGAAATGTCTATGAACTCCCGAAATAAAGGAGATGCATACCCTCAATCAACTCAAATCACAAGTAACTCCAGCTAAGTTAATGAAGTTAATAGCCACCCATGTGGAGCTTCCCACAACTCTTACTTAAAGCACCAAATAATGCAACAATATTCTGAAAAATCTCAAGAACCGTATGGGGCTTCAGCAGATTGTTCACCTCAGGAGTAATTACTGACGATCACCCAACACAAGCGTGTCCGCCACGATTGATTTTGAAGATATTCTCAACGGTCGTTTCGTAAAATATTTCAAGCCCATAAAGAGTTTAAAGTTATTTATTTAGTTTCAGCATGAAGCACTGTGACAGGCTGGCAGTGGAAAACATCCAACGCGCACTTAGCAGATTTTTAAAGTTGCGCCATCAAACGCATCCTATATAGAAGGTTATAGTCCATTGCTCCTCGAACCTCCGTTGCTTTTGTGCGTAGAAGAGAAACTTATAATTCTTCAAAAGAATTAGTTTTAGCAGCGGCTGCATTTAGGCCCAATTTAGAAATCACATCTTTTGTTCTTTTTGAAAGATAGCTCGCATTCACAATCGGTGCACGGAAGTTTCGTTACATAATCCACCTTGTAGACTCCACTGCTCCAACAATTTTCTCCTGCAATGTTCGAAAATCATCTTCAAAAATTGATTCTGGGTGACGCTGGCCAAGAAAATTCTTACGCATATGTGCGATCCATGATCCTTCAAAGGTCGGGAACATGAATTTGGTTCAGAGTTTTAGAATTCAATGGGATAGCGACTTGGAATTCGATCTCGGCCAAAAAAGGCACCCGTTTTTGTGGTGTGTGATTACAAAAAGATTCCAGAATTTGGCTACATACACTATCAAGATCAATTTTTCTTTATGAGGCATACTCATCTAAGATACCATCGCACTTTTTACTAAGCCACCCTAATTTCCTCTCGGCTTCTCCCCGTAATCAGGTGCACACTAATGGCTGTTCTCTGATTATATAATCTACCATTCTCAAACGCTGCTTCCATTATAAAATCAAACCTAAACGCCTGGGAAGAGAGTCCGCTCGTACTAGAAGGTTCCAACCGCCACATTTTGATAAAATAAGTTCCACTGTACTTGAGGTCCGAGACTTCCATGATGCTTTGTGCTGCATGACACATGCAAGCCCAAGAATGTGTCAGGGTACTACCAAATTGGTTCGGCTGCATCCGAAATAGCAAACATGAAAACAATTGCAGCACACAAACCTTAGAGACTTTGAACAAAAGAAAACTAGACCACATGCAGAAGTTGTAATAACACGTTGCTAAGAAACTTTAGATCAAGAAATCTCAGTAGAAATAAAAATTTGTGTTGTCGTTCCTGAAATCTTTGGCCTTCCTGTGGGTGTGATTGCTGAGCTCACTGTTTAGATTGCAAATGTCTCATACACGGTCGAGTTGACACCGTCATTGCTAGTACTCAGTTAATCGGATCATTCATTATTTATAAATTTGCACAGGCCTTGACCTCGAAAGTGTTAAATGGCCCAAATCTGGAAAATATTTATGTGCTTTCCACTCGATCTCTGCCCGTTTTACATTTGGTCTTGGGAGATTGGTAATCGGCATGAAGAATTTGATTCACTTAATTGTGTAGCGTCGTTTCCGTTTTGTTCATGTGAATATTGCAAGATTAATTTTCATGAACAGAAGGGTAAAACTGCCCCGGTCCTGAGCTGCAACTCCGTGACATTCTTACTTCTCTGTGAACTTGCGGCATTTTCGGCTTAATTTTATTCACCGTTCGCCGCCACAGGGGATTCAAATTATTGCCATTTAATTTTCTGTTCATTCTAAGCATCGACAATGACAATCCGATGTCGTGCACGTTGCACATGAAAACCTTTCAAATTATCTAAAGGAGGAAAACGCGCCGGCTGGTAGGAAGTTCTGAAATGCATTCTTCTGACCAAAATGTGCATTTAGACATTCTTGAATACAAAAAGTCGTTACTTATATACCAAAATGCTAGATCTGTTCTCCTGACTTAACTCACCAACACATTTCGAAACTTGTTTCATCTGCCAACAAGAATTATGGCCGAACTCGGATATTTCTGAATTGCTCGTGTCAATAGCCAGCTTAAGACTGCACCAGCAGAACAGGATTTCGGAGAAGAACAGGACTGGTGGTGTTGTGGCAAGCTCTTCTCAGTGAAAATGTGAGACTTTCCACAGTAGCGGCAATCTTTGAAATCTACCTTCTCGCAGAAACATTACCAACTTCAAACAACCGCATCTTCAACTAGTAACTGAAATCTCTAGGAAGACGCAAAGAACACTTCTGCAAATCTTGTATCAACTGAAATTTGCGATATATTTCCACTCTGATAAAGGTTGAAGTCAAGCGGATCCAGCCAAATCTTGAGTGCCACCAAAAACCGGTTCCCATGAAAGGGAGTTCGACCGTTAGGGGAAAAAAGACGTGAATCTTTCTGCGGATATCAACAGGATCGTTTCTGCTTTCATCCATCGTCCCACTTGCACCCTAATCATATTGGGACGGTTTGATGTGTCATTTACAGGCTTTATAGAGGGGAGCTCTTTGGCCTTATGCATTGCATTAAAAATACCACAGAGGCTGTTACCGGGAGTCTGTTTCAAGGCATGGTGCATTTAATATTCCTAATGGCACAATCTCAAGTCTGTCTTCTACCTCTGGCCGATGGAGCCCCGTTACAGGGGTTATTATCACATAATCTACCAGTCGTTCTTCTTTACAAAAACGCTTTTGCCCCAACGCCTGAAAATATGGTCCTAAATTGACAGATCCTGCTGCATTTAAACGCCCGCCTTCACCAGTGTTTCTTCCTTATGACCCACTCCTGTTTTCTTATAGATCAAATAGGTCCAATTTGGACGCTGTTGCCTTCCTTATTTTTCACATTTGAAAATCCTTGAGCGCATCGACAAAATATATGCGTTTCACCTCCCTGGATCATTCTTCGGCACTCGATTCTGTCATACTGTCTCTTGGACTTCATAGTCTGGAAAGATTTGGTTGTCCTAAATCTTCATTAGCAAGGCTTTCGGACTACATTACTAACCTAACCCAGCGCAAGCGAATGGACGGTAAAATTTCCATACCGTTACTTGCCAACTCAGGTATACTTCAACGTGCACGCCTTTCGGCGCGTCTCTTCTCTAGTTACATCAGCAGCTTATTATTCAGCTTTCCTTTAACTATGCTGACGATGCCGCCCACTCTAGAGCCGTTTCGACAGAAGATAACTTTCAAAAATCTCCAATAACTTTTCTTCTGTTTAGGAGTTACCTGCTCAAACTGGTATAAACATTAACACATCTAAAAGTGTCCAGCGTGTATTTTCTCTCTCTACGTCAGCTTGTTCATCTAAGCTGACCCCAATGAAATCACAAACTCCTACAGGGCTAAATCTGGAGCCAAGGTGAATAAAATTCTGAGGTATACTTATTACATTTCCATCTGTGCAAAGAGCTATCGATGATTACAATCTGATGTGAGAAAGCTTCGACATTACAATTGAAACAATGCAAGTTTTACCAATTTTCCTAAACCCTTCGTTGCTCTTCCCCGGCTATTCTTGTAGGTTTACTGAAAATCACTTAAAAACTCTATGCCGAGTGCCACCTGGTATGAGCCGTGTCCGTTTCACGCAGCTAACTGTGTTGCGCTTTGGCCTACGTGACAATCCGTTCTCAGAACCTCATTTGTTTACAAAATTCTTTCAGATTCCAAACACACTCTGCACAACAGCCTCTTGAAGTGCCGGGCATATGTTTCAAAGAGATCAACTTTCATCCCATTCCTTCTAGAATCAGTACTAATGGGAATTCAACTGTCCCACATTAGGCAAGCTTCGTTTTCTGGCATATTGTGCCATTGTTTACCCAGGATTCTTGAGCAACCTACCACAAGGTGCTCAATCAATTGCTTGATGGGTAGTTATCTCATTTTTGCAAGATAGTGAGGGTTACATTTTTTCTTGCATCACTCTAAGATTTTACTTAAATCAGACGCTTTCGTAAGTAAAAGGCTGTACAGGACAGACTGACTGTATGAAGTCATTTCCGGCCCTCTCAGTTTGCTGGGTCATCTGCCTCACGTGTTATGTCGGTCGAAACGGAAGAAGAGTGACTACTCGAGTGTACAATCATAAATGAGCTGCAAAACGAAACGGCGCACTTTCCCTCATATCCGTCCGTGAAAACCAAAAATATGCAAACGGAATCTGTGTAACGCTGATATCACGCCCCATGCATCCACGAGAAAATTCGAGGGGGGTTTTCGGAAGCCAAGAAATCTTTGGGTACTTCAGGCAACGGCTTTAAGAAATTGGATCAGGCTTACTTTCTATTCAGAGGGCAACAAATCAGCTTATCAAAAGAACAGGAACTTAAATACTATGGACCAACACTCAAATGTCTGAGCCACTTGTGCCCGTCTGTCCGTGAAAATGAATCTTGCAATATTCACAAGAACAAAACAAAAACAACGCCACACAATTAAATGAATCAAATTCCTCATGCAAATTGCCCATCTCCCAAGACCAAAGGTAAAACCGGCAGAGATCGAGTGGAAAGCACACATATATTTTCCAGATTTGGGTCATTTAACACTTTCGAGGTCAAGGCCTGTGCAACTTTATAAATAAAGAAGGATCTTAACAACTGCGCACTAGCATTGACGGCATCACCTAGATTGGCGATGAAAAAGCTGCAGTCGAACTAAAAAGCTGGGTGATTGTAACCACACGACGCGCTGTCGAGCTTTGTAGAACAGTGAAATGAGCTTTGCCGTTCGTTTTTTGGAAGCAAGGTTTTTAGGAGTTACTTTGAACCCTGCAGCAGGCGTGAATCATATGGGGAGTATGTTGTTTTTAATAATTCTGCTTGAGCTCCACCTTTGCTGTGAATAAGCAACGCATGTCTATTCGTGTTATTTGGAGGGTATTGAAGGGATCTAATATTGTCGAGGGGAAAGTTGATCAAATGTTGCAAGGGTATTGCGACTCGCATCGAACAAGCAAGTACAAAATTAGAGGAAATAGCAAAACTGGCAAACCCAGGGGAACACGGTGTTTATGCAACCGATTGATACATATCGCAGGCGCACAGTTCAATTGGAAGGCGGTGTCGGGTGTGAAGGTGTCCGCAGTATTCGGAATTAGCGGGTCTATAAAATGGACGCGGTTGTCGAAATGCACTGAATGGAGTCTCCAAAGACCTTGGGTGCAAGGTAAAAACTTGTCGAAACGGACCAAAACAAATTTACATGCCGTGTTCACCAGCTCGGTTTTATACCGGAAAAGAAAAGCAAAAAACCATTCTGGGGAGGAGGAGGAAGAACAACGGATTCCAGGCGCGCTGACGTCAGGCACCACTAGCCCACGACCGCGAAGATCGATGGTTTTTAGTAACAGCAATCAGCGGTAATAAATCACTCTGATCCGAACCAAAATAAGATGGATCTAACTGGCTGCTACCTTATGGCGTCATATTTTCACGGACAGCGCAATCCAGACCACCCTGCCTGGGTATTCAGATGTTCCTCGAAGTAAAGTTAGCCCTTGGGGACAGAGACGCATTCCGCTTATTTTAGTGGGACGACCTGAACTTCGACAGGGAGCCTGGAGAGTATCGACTGACCTTGCATCCCGTTGTGGCAGTATCGTCCCCAAGGAGCTCTAAAACTCCAACGTTTCTCTCCGGACGCCAAATCCCTGAAGTTCAAGAAGAAATTTCTATGTAGAAACTTGCGGATCGGTCTTGTTTTGATTTGGCTACGCATTGCCCTAATAATCGGCATCAAAACCTTACAAGGAGCGCTGTAAAAGTACAAAGCTTCTTTGATTTGCCTCCCATGTTTGCTCTGAGCCTGAGCATTGTGTTGAGACGACAATCGCGCTAACAGTTCCGACTGGAATTCTGATCGGCGGTTATTGTCTAGGGCCAGCTGTGCCGGATAAAGTGGCTATTGTACTGGTGTGACCTTGGACTAGGCACAAATAAAAGCAAGCTCTGACCAAAAGCATGGTCTGCGTTCACAAATGCAAACCAGAATGACCAAAAATTTTCGATTGATCCATACCACCGGTGACCGATGGCAATGTGATCGATTTAAATCGAACGCTGTGAGGACTAGGGGGGATGGCAGATGAGCCAATGTCGCCTTTTATGACAAATTGGTGCTTTTCAGAACATACCCAGATGGGACGATCTCCGTTTTTGGTCCGGTTGGCTGGGACATGAAATCCCCCTCAGATGTGCCGTTCCTTCTCAGTTAAGTAGCCACATTGGGCGTTAAAATCACCTGCAACTACCACGACATCCGTTGAACATACACTGCAAATTAGCCGAGATAACTCCCGGCAGAACTCGTCTTTTGCCTCACGGCAGCTGCAGTCAATGGGTGCATACACTGATATTACGAGCAAACGAGTACCGTTCAATCGACTGCTGTTTACACCTACAAAACCGTCCAAACCATACGTGACCTAAATTCTGGGAGCATTTGCTCACCATTATGCATTTTCTCCCTTGATGTAATTGATTCACGGGTATTCGTTGCGGCCACGGTTTACTTGAATTCGGACGACTTTTTAAGATCCACTTTTTTTATCGTTTGCGTTGGTCGATCCCAGGCTTTCCGCTTGCGTATATTTATTTTTGGCCGCTAAGGTCAGGCTCGTGCTTGTTGTACTTGATCCAGTGCGCCGGATTTCCTGTATTTGCTTTAATTTCGAGACGGGTACCTTCTATTAATTCTGTTATCTGCCTTCCTTTTCACGCAGGTGTTTGTCCTATTTTTGGCCACCTATCGGCTGAATTTTGACTGGGACACACTGTCGAATGTTTAATTGCTGTGTAAATAATTTCTGACTCCTGAATAGCATCGTAGGATTTGCAGAGCAGCCTTGTTCCTCTTTGGGTCTTGCATCAAACTGGGTCATGCGTTGCTTTGAGGTTTTGGGGTGCTATTCAGTAATTAGAAATACTGTTTTGGGGCAAAATGCGCTGTTATTCGTTATCAACTTTACTCAGACTTACCTGGCACCCATTCGTAAACTCCGCCTTTCGTCGGGAGCTTCAAATCACGGATATCCTAATGATTCGAATACACTGATGCGTGGTTCTCTCAGATCCGGTAAATAAGTGAAGCCAATCAAACACATGGATTTGCAGCGCATATTCCGTAAGATATATTCAGTGCACCCGCTGGTTTTGATGCCGCTTTTCTAAAGAAACATTATGAATGCACCAAAAACACTCTATTCGATTGAAAGCAGCAGGTCTTGGACAACGTACGGCGTAACTTCACCAGCAAACTAATCGGACTTCTTGGATTTTGAACTTATCCGCTACGACATTCCTGAATCGGCACCATAGATTTGTTACACATCATGTCCTTGTCTTGATGGATTCACGTTCGTTTCTCTGTTTTACTCCGAAATTGAAGTGGCATTTTTGTTGCTTAATACGATGAATCTTCACTCAGTATAATAAGCTCTTCCCCTAGAGCGGATTACTTCCGCTAGACCGTATGGTCAACAGAGAGGACAAACCTGTCGTCTTCAAAATACTGGCTGGAAACTCACATCTCTCACCTGATGATTTCTTGGGGTTTTGGGAGACTAGAGCAAGTAAAGTTGCCCACTCAGGAACAGTGTTATTCACTGGAGAAAATATGGTCTTTTTCGGGCAAGTTCTTGCACAAGTTTGCAATTGGGCTCTGTCAGTTTTGTTGCCCAAGCTGAAGGAAATAATGCGTTATCTGCCGTTAATGTCCTCGACTTGAAGAATTCATTCTATGGTGTTCCTGAAGCAGTTCTCATCCCATGTCTTCACTATTATAGGACCACCGACAAGCTGCGAGCACGATGCAATTTCTATTTGACAGTTTGCTCTCTGTTGGTTTTAACCGACGGCCTGATATCTTGTCCGGCTTTTATCAGTGACAACGTACTAATAGGCAGTGGTCCAAAATCTCTGTCGTTTGTCACTGACAATGTTTCTCATGCACCACGCTACCCCTTTCATGTCCGCCACCTTCTTTAAAATCACATGAGGTGTTCCACGGTCAGTTATTTAATCCTCCCTTACAAATACGACCATGTACTTAGTGCACACAATGATTGTTATAATGAATTTCTCGAGGGAATCCTGGGAAATGGCTCACTGAGCATAGATTAAGCTCACGGCACTCGGGGACAAAAACGTTTACCTGCCGGCCAATTACGTACAACATGCGGAAGCAGCGCAATGACTGACGTCTACGACAGTGAAATTACAAATGGTAAGATAGCATTTTTCCGCAAGGAAGGTGAGGGGTCAGGGTCGGTCAATCGGCGCTGGGTTTGTTGAAAGGTTCAAAGTCCAATGACATACCGATGGGGGGCCTAGGTCACTAAGCAAAATATTAGGCGTGAAAGGAATGGCGGTACTAGCGGACTAGTCATTAGTGTCAGAAAATGTGGTGATTATGCAGTTCAATAGAGTAAATTGCTGAAAATTTAACTTAGACCAGAACCGTTCCTGTAACAGCCGCCACGACGGCAGCTGAAGCAAACGTACTAATCACGATCCCAAGATGCCACTGCTGGCAAGATACATTCAGTAGACGATTCGTTGAACGCTATCCCGCCAGCCTAGAACGAGCTTGCGCAGTTTGGAAGTCTGTTGTCTAGGGACAAAATAACAGCAACAGGCACGATTTAAGCAGATTCCCGCAAAACTCATTTAGTTCAGCATGATAACAGTATCTAAAGCTCTGAGAGGCAAGATTTGAAGAAGGTTTGACGAGACCGTTGGTGAGTGGGGTCCCGAGCAGTAAGCAGTAGAGGACCTTGGATTCACAACAGTTGGATGTATGTTAATGACGGAGCTGAATCGAAGCCAACATTATGAATCCGGGAAAAGAGTACTCCTGGCTTTCAAAGGCCTATGCTAGACCATGCACCGCTAGAAGCCTGTAGAACACTAAAACTGTTTGATGTAACCATTTCCTCTAATCCCTCATTTTCGTGTCTCTGTCTGCAAAACTAACGCAGGTTTGAGCTCAGTAAACGTCTACCGCTCATCTACTTTGGAATAGGTGACTGCGAACGCCTAAGGGTATCAAACCGTTCGGATAATTAGCCTCATTTTGGTGCATGCACTTTACTCCAAGAAAATAAAAACCACTGGAAAATAGCCCGTGGTTCGTGCACCGTCGTCAGTAGCCTAAGCTTTTAGCTGCTACACCAAAACCGACAACGTGGGTGTAAAACGAACACATAAAAATTGCAGTTCGACTCCAAAACAGCGTCTTCTCTGAAAAATGGATGCTGCTTTGGTTGAGGGACTCAAAGCCAAACTGTTGCGTGAAAAAAATCACATAAGAACGAACGACCGATGCGGAGCCTTTTCAATCCAAGATGAGGAATTCAATAGGATCTTCATTAAACTTCTAGAAAAAACCTTGAAGTCCTGTAGGCATGTCTCGCTGAAACACCGACTGGTGGTTGGTAATCCGTCACTCATCAAACTGGCGCCAGCGGTCGAAAACGGAGTGCTAGTTTCCTCAAAATAAAGACCACCGGCTGACTGGTGGGCTTACCAATTGCCCCATTCACAGAAATTTTACCATCAACGTTTTGCCAAGCCGCTCTCTGATGAGATTTTTTCCTGGCTTTTAAGTATCTCAGGAAGTATTGTAGAAAATTCACAGCTTTTTCTTATTCAAAAATATGCACTTGATTTCCTGAGCATCTTACTTTGATCAAATCCGCACATAACAACTTTGCAGAGATATTCCCTTAGATTGAAATGCAACGTTCTCATCTGCTACGTGACCTTCTATTACACTTTTCACCGCCAACACTAGCAATTTGCATATATATAATACTAGTAGCTTCGCCCAAAGGCCTGTTTTTGCTTTCTCATCACCAATTTTCGCAACTGTCCACCTCATTCTTACACTCAAAATCAACACGACACCTTTGCTGTTTGAGAATTCTGCCTTATCATCATATTTTCGCAGGTATCCGCCATCATTTTTAGCCACTCTTGTCGATGCCCTAGTTGGTTTGTTTTTTGTTATTTTTATGGTAGATAAATGTCTTTTGTCGTAAACATTATCAAGAAGAATAGCATTGATGGGCCGCATTTTCACTTACTCTGTTCGTCAATACCTTGATTAACTTTTGGCCGTCCGATGCCATCACTATTACACTCTCAGTTTAGATAACATTCTATTATACCAAACAAGAACTGGTTCAATTTGGCTTCTGTACTAATTAGAACACCCACTGGCCTGTCCATGGGCCTACTTTCTCAAGCAGCTATGGACTTTCTGGCGGCTTTGCCTATCAGAAATTCCGTTTCTCTTATCGCAGACACATCTAGCTAACTACTGAGTAAACTACTGGATGATGAAATTACTCGCTTAAAACCGCAGCCACATGGATACAAATGGGCCATACTCCCAGCAAAATTATACTCGATAACCGTAAAATCCCCATTAACTCTCATGTTCTTAGCCTGAGCCTAAATATTTCCTAAGCCACAAACTTCCCCACACCTCTGTTCACACGGCCTGCAAAAGTAGATATATTAGTGAGGCCGCTGCACTGAACTCCTAATTTGAAGGAAAGCAAACCAAACCTTTTTAGAACCCATGTAAGAGCCAATATGAGGTCTTGCCCCGTAGTCTGTTTTAACCTGAGGCCGTGCGACAGAATGGCAACCGAAAGCATCCAGCGTGTGTCTGGCAACCAGTTTACTGGATTCTCCTGAAACCTCATTTAAGTTGAACGTTGCGAGTCACGGCGTTTACACACCGTGTGGTCCCAAAGCCCAAAAGCAATCATGGCGCTCTCAACAACATTATTACGAATGGCAGCTGCATCCATGCGCTTCGCCTTAGGTACCCACTCCCGTGCTGTTTGCAAAACGCTGAGTTTAAGATAACTTTCCAAATATCAAAGACATTTCTGGGCCGACGTCTTTATGCATAAATATTCAGAGTCTGGGACAAACTTTCCAAACAACTGCACATTTTCATCGCCGAAATCTGTTGCATGTAAAAATATGTGCAGACATGTTTCCATCCTTTCATTTTCATCACCATATACTCACCTAAGGACCACGTGAATTAGACCCGAAATGCGGTCTTGAAAAAGCACCCATGGCACCGTATCTTTTAAGGTGAAAGTGGCATGAATCTCTTCAGCCAAACTACTGCAAGAAAAAGATACATCTGGTAACTACACGGCATACTCCCGATTTATTATTCTAAATCAGCGTAGCTCCATTGCTTGGATAGATATGCCGCACTACAGCCATGGAACCGTTGGCAAATCAGTAAAATCTACCTATCGCTTTTCGAGACCTCGTTGATCTGCGCTTTGTTACTAGTCCGCTGAACACAAATATTTTCGTTTTTCCCATTTATTTTCAGTTTCCACAAAAACGATCGATTTCTGACGAAACTAGGTTTGCATCAAGATTTATCCTTTTACCCTGCTAATAAAAATTTCCCTGTTCTCCGAAACATTTTTCCACTATTGTCGTTTGTCATTATATGGTCCTTGTTGCTTTTTGCAAGTTTTCTCATCGCATTCTTTTGTCTCTTTTTCTTAAAAACACACGCAACTGAACCTTCGTCAATCCCACTCAAAACTTGAAACTAGGCTCCAACACTAGGGCATGCAACCTGCACATGTGCAGTTATACCTGGAACGTACCTAATCTTTCCTCCGTCTTCACAAATGATTCCTTTCGCGTAATAATCTCATTTTGGTTCTGCGAAACTTTACTGCTGTGACAGTAAGTATAGAAGTGCCCACCTACGTCTCTGCCCCTACTTCTCCTCAAACAATCCAAGGCAATCTCGAAGGCCGTGTTGTAACTCTAATCGGTCATTGTCTTCAAATATTCATTTCAGATAGTCTTCATTTTCCACTATTCGCCTTTGTATCTTCCAACGAGGGAGATTTTATATTGACAAGTCTTACTGCCCTATTTGGACGAAACCAGGTCTGCGTCTTGAATTCTTCAAAGAATTTTTCTCCATTGCGCTTCAAAATCGCCTTTTTGTTCCCTTTTAATTCCGGTTTTTTTCTTTCGCCGCCATGTAGCCCTGCTCCGTTGGTCATATCCGCCTTTCGCTTCCTAGCAGATTTCATCTAACAACACCCATTCTTAACCATTTCTTGGGGTCCAGATTGATTGGCTTCATAGACCGGACTCCCCGCAGTACGATTTCCTCCACTGTGGATGCAGCCAGTCATACGTGCACCTCCGTTCCTTCTACCCGAGTGTGTAATCATGCCTGCTGTCGCCGTTCGCTGCCAGTACATAAATGTTTGCTCACTTTTCTTTTACCGACGTGTGCAAATTATTTACAGACTAAATCGGTCTGCTCACCAGTTTATAAAAACCGAATTATCCGGATTCGCTAACAAAACCAGCCGCCATCTCAAAAGGTTTTGCGCCACGGTATACAAACTGAGGCTTTCCCTTCTTCCTCTGAGCGCGCTATTGGTTGCTTGCCAGTCTTCAACTGACGGCAAGCCCAGACCAACGCTCACTCTTATTCCGGGTTGTTCACTACTGTTTGGACGTCAAGCATGGCCTCGTGCCCGGCCAACGCGATTACAAATTGCCTGGGATTATCCACGCCCGGAAACCTGGTGTTTGGCGCGTCCCACTTACAACATATTTCATTCTGTTTATCAGCTGTGTACACATGCATTATCAAAGTAGTGTGAGTAGCGATCAAATCCACCGCACATCGGGCGGGCAGCTTGGCTACAGCTGTGTGCCAGCGCGGCTTGTTTGGCGGACCACACCTGTGTTCAACTCTCGCAAGCGTTTTTCAGGTTAGATAGCTAGCACACGAACAGACCCGCTAGCACTGTTGTTGCTAACCTCCCCCTAGTCCCAGTGTTCGTGTGCACCCTTTTGTACTCACTTTCTCGTTCTCCTTTCCAAAGTTCCCCTCGCCCGAACTTTATTAAACGAAACCATGTCGAAATGTTTGTTAACATATGGTATGAGCTGAAGTTCTGCATGCATCTCACCACGCTTCCCTTTGGCGCCAATTCCCCATCTTCATGAGACTTTATTGGGTTATGCCTATTTGGCGGCAGAATGCTGATTCCGGCGATTGCCTTCCATGAGAGTGCACCTGTCAATTCCTCAGTTTCGCCCAGTTCCCCACTGGCTACTAGACAGATCCCTCTGCTTTCTCCACCACCATCTCAATAAGTAATTTGAGCTGAAACCTACAAAATGGGATCATGCACAACAAACATCGTTAATTCCACATGCTTATGCGATCGCACAACTTCTAACCAGTACCGCCGCCCCAAATTTCATAACTAGCAGTACTCCCCGTATCAGGCTGTTCGTGCTATCATAGGCCTTTGAACAAAATGTTCACCAGATGGATTATGCTGTCGGAGCGGTCATGCAACGGTTGGTTCTTGACATCTGGGAGCAACCAGGGTTTTCTGTAGATATCGTTTTGTCGGCAACGGCTGGTGGAATACAATGCTATCAAAATTATCACAAAGCTTCATTAACCTCCAGGAGAGCTATGCACGACGCGTTGTAAACCCGCGCTCCCTTTGTGGTTCCAACAATATCCGCTGTCAATAGTTCGTCGGAGCAAATGGTACCTGCACCGCCACATCAAAGAGCTACAATCCAAAGTGGGCCCTACCGTCAGAGAACATCACCATTTCGCCTGCCACTGCGGTATTTCATCAAGTGTCCACTCCATTCGGGCTGCCGGAGTTGGTGTGCATTCTATCAAGCGAGTTTTCCAAAGGCTATGGCCAAATAATTATCCGTCTTCCACCCTAGGGGACGGCCTTTTGCTTCGGGAGGATCTGAGCAAGGTTCCGACCTCGGTGATTGGTATACAGTAAGCTAAACTGCAGCCGGATGCTCGGCATCGTAGTTTTATCTTTCAGTATAGCTTCCTTCAAGCCCAGACTTCATTGTAGTAGTTCCCAGTTAGGTGCAACATGGTTTGAACCATGATTGGGGCATAAGGTAAAAGTCATGACTTGCCTCTTTGGGAAACGTTGTAGTGCCTGCAACAGCAAATCTCTGATTGTTGTTTGCAACTTCGAGTTTTGTTGCCCAAGATTTCGCACATCATCATTCATCCGCAAATCTTTTCTGTCTTCATGCTTCTCCAGTGAACTCCTGACCAATGCGCGGTAAACAAATTGGTACTAGCCGAAACAAAAGCGGATCCAAATTGCTGCGGTAACGTTTACTGCAAATTAATCAATAGAGAACGACCGAAACCAACCGGTCCCCTTTTGGTCTCTGTTGTTTAAGTCTTACTAACTGGCACCGTCAATGACAAGGGCTAAAGGAAATAAAGTGGTTTCGGGACATTTTCATAGGCCGTAATTAAACTTTGCCCAGCCTATTGGGTTCCGCTGCCTTGGCGGCCTTTATGGCCCCGGGGGCCTGCACCGGCATTGAAAGCAATTTGCGAATTGATTTCTGGATGCCTGCCGAATCTCTGAGTTCACAATCCTCAACGTAAACCTATTCAAAGTGATACATCAAAGAGTCCATTGTTTTCCCGCCCCAGTTTCTGCCCCATCTTATTACGAATTCCTCTGTCTTGACGAGCCACGGGTATGACGATAAATGTTAGAAGTAGGCCTCGGGATCGTCATCTGGTCCACAAGCCAACCACTTCCCATGCTTTTTCCATGAGGTAAGTTACAGCATACTGGAAATGCCACGAAGTTACAGGTAATCCAGCGGTTCCCGTCGCTCATTTCCTTTACTCTTTGGTTGGCCCGTCTTGGGTTTTCTTGTCCAAGCTGTCCTGCAGTTGCCAGCTCAATATGGAGGCATACCATTGCATGTCACTTCCACCACTGAGGCAGGGTGTCAAGAATGCTAATTAAACAATCTTCCCCAGCCCACCTCTTCGCTCTTTCTGCTTCTGTCCGGTTTCACTTCGTTGTATTGGCAGCCTCAAATACCCTGCCTGTTTTCATTCAATTAAACGTTTTTTGGTGTTTTTCCGTAGATCTGCGTTTTATAATTCCTGAACTGAACCGCGGTGTTGCGTTATCGCTTTCTTTGCAGGGACACTGCTCGATCAAATTAGCTACTGCATCCTCCCTCCCGAAACTAACTGAGTCTTGTGCCCGTGGGTTCTGGCTGAACCTCCACAGTGTCTTTTCTATTACATGCTGAAGAGTCCGCATTTGCTCTTGATTCCCAGGAGTGACTAGCTCGTGTTTATCCAGTGTCCATTTGGCTATAAACTTATTTCCAGTGCGTCAAAACCCCTGATGCCATTTCTTTCTTACCATGAATAATTCCCCCACGTATCCCTATTAATTCTCTATTCTCGAAAGCGGAGACCTATGGAAGCAGACCGGTATCACTGGGGTTTCATGGTTTTTAGTTGCAACTAGTAGAATTTATGCTGGAAAACGACAGTTCACGTCATTCTATCTCTCCTGAGCCGTTGAATGTTGATAACAACAAGTCTCCGCCACTGCTTCCACCATCCCCGAAATTAGTTTACTGGGCATCACCACCATGAAATTGCATGTATTTCGCTAGCGGTCTTAAGGCCTCCACGATCGCAGCATTGTTTTGGTCCGAATATGTTGAACAATTCATCACGCCTGTTGTGTACGGTGCGACCATTTATGTACAACTTCTGCGCCCCTCCAGTAGCCGATGTTTTTTTGATGCTGCCTGCCGTTTCCCCAATTTCCTTTCGTTTCTTTAGCTTGCGTGCCTCCGAACGTTAAGATGGAGACCTACTCCATGTTTTTGTGTGACCCGTCTTATCTCTCTCCCCCTCTTGTCTGTTATTCCAATGATAGTAAAAATGAGAATTTTTCTAACAACTCCAAAGCTCCCTTCAGGTTCTGCTTCCTCCCGAGATTCTTCTCGCTGCGTAGAACCTACCTTACTTTATAACTCCCCCTCTTTTTTAAAATAATCAAGGAGATCCCAATCTGTCTATCCTAGGGTCGTTGTGAACTATGGAATTCATGTGCTTTATACCAAAGATGTCGTCTTGCCACAAAACCACCGGTAAATTTGATTAGTAAACAGTGGACCTCTTGTCCGGGATTAGAAAGCTCTAGTAATGCTGGACTGCATCGTCTCACCGTTACCCGTGATTCATCCCTGCATCTGCTCAGCGTGGAAATTCATTTCATTGTTAAGTGCTCTGAAGGCCTTGCCTTTCCCAGCGAGTTTACCACGTGGCTCGGCGCAGATTCGATTTGCATCCTGCACTCTTCCTGCACAGCTCCTTCGTCTCGCAGAAGCTTTAGGATTAATTCCTTTCAAATGAACTAGTTTCCACTCCATCTTCTGCCCTTTAACCAACAAGAGCTTTGCCGGCTTGCATCGGCCGGCCAGCAGCGACTGATGCGGCCAAGCGCTCGAGTGCCCGGGTGAATTCCAGGGGTGCGTCGTAGCTGGATCTATCCAGTAACAAACTTCACACTTTCTCGATAGGGTTTCAACACCTCAAGGCAACGCTTAGTGCATCTCGATCTCAAAACCAAGAAGAAACAACAGTTCAACTAATGAGTTCAAAATAGTGTACGTAACGGCTTTGTCATTCACAGCCAGCCTCAGTCAGAATGTAGCTACAAATTGGTCAAAAACAGGATTGAAACCTGTGTAGAAAGAGCGCTTTTTGGAAAGCGAAATAGAAAGTACACGTCCCGTATTTCACGCAAATATGAGAGATTCTGCGAGCTCAAACAGACTCAAAAACACCTTTTTGAACGTAAAAGCCAAGAGCCGATGTATACAATTTGAACTTCTACGGCTGACAAGTGTGCGCATTAAAACGAAAGTAGACTGTAGCGAAGCAAGCCTCCCTAAATTAGGACTACCGGTGACTTCACTAAGTGTCCACAAAGTAATCCCAAACAGCGAGCAAAAGGCACAACTATGAAATCTGAAGGCACTAAGCTTAAATTGGACGTAAGTCAAAATTGGTGTCATCGCGAGTAATTTTGGCCAGTAAAGCCTGGTATAGATAGGAATAATAACAGAAGAATTGTGTCAAGGAAATTCTAATCAAAATGGATGCTACGCTGACGCTTTCTGCGAAAGCAATCCGATGCCTATTTTAATCAGCCAACGGCCGCTTGGAAGCCTTGACCACCTTCCAGGTGCTGGAACACCAGGACTATTTTGCTTGCTTCCTATCCTCCGCCTGCCGATAAGTTATGTGATATTTTATCCTGCTTGATTCCGTTCACTCCAGCCGAAGGCTGATTGTTAAGGTCAAAGAAACACCCTGACTGTCACAGTCTCCCTTCGCATATGATTGTTATTCCCCCTTTCAAATTTTCTTATTTCCCATAGCCTTTGCATCATCTAATGGAATTACCGTCATCAAGGTGTAAAAACGAGATCAAAGCTCCTTAGACCGCTTGTGCTTTCCTTATGTCTAAGACTCTTTCAGCTGTGCTTCTGGTTGTTAGATGACAAGAAAGTTTGCAAACACTAGAACGGATGCCTGTTTTTAACCCTAGCTACGATAATGTGTCTCACTGTTTTATGGGGCAACCCGTCTTCTTTTGACTTGGGTATCCCAACTTACCACTATATCTTTGAAATAAAATAGCAAGAAAAATATCAGAAAAAGATAGGTGGCAATTAATTACAAAAGTAAACGTCAAAAAGGAAAGTGGTGAATACCAGGGGAAGCATCAAATTCTTAGACGGAATCTTCAACTCAACCTGCAGTCACATGCGTAGAATAAACTGGGCAAATATCAAAATGCCATGAACTTACATAGGTTCGCCGAAGACCCTCAACAAAATGCAACAACCCAGATCCAAAGTTGCCCCTCACACGAAGCACTTACCTTGGTTCCAACCACGCTCTCAGGTCAATCATCGTTCGTAAACTCGTTCGTCCACAAAATGAAAAAACAGGTGAGTCGAAAAGAGGAAAGAAAAAGATGAAAAGAGATGACAATTGGAATAATTAAAAGACGGCCCAAGAAATCTAGGCACGTTGAGGTACCAGGGCTTCCATGTGCAGTATATCAAACTAACACTGTTCTCTGCTCCCGGTTCTGCCCTGTAATCTGGCCTGATATTCAAATTAACTGGTCGCTTCTTCAAGTGGTCTTCCTAGAACCAGCTCAGGTACCGCACCCCAACAGTAGAACAGGAGACCTTCAATTATCGTTCAGAGCGGATTCTTTCGGATTCTGAAGCCGCGGTTGGCGGAATCCCTCCGTCCACAGGAATAGAGAACATTCTAGCGAACACCTAGATGCGACAGGTGTACTGTTTATAGAGTGTCGCCAAAATTGCACTTATAAGACAATACGTGCAAGTAGATCACTGAAGATCTATGCAAAGTGGTCAAGGCAATTCAAAGGCGAGTACTCTTGAAATGGGCAGCGCCGGCAAAATCTTGCATATCTCGTGTGCGGTGAAACAAAAGTAATCGAATTATTGCCACAAAACCGATGTGGAGGTCTTAAAATAGTTATCCAGAAGTGATGGATTTCCTCATGGGCCCAAGGCTAGAAAGCCGAGGAAGCTTTCCATTAGTGCAGAGTTTTCGGTGAAGAGAGCCTTAAAGTTAGATCCCGTTTTGGTCTGTATAAGTAGACGTTTGCCACGCGAACGTATGCAAACGATCTGCAGAAAGCTGATGGGTGCAACCTTCGCGTTCAGAGGCCACCCAGTGGTCGAGCATGAACCAGATTCCTTGTCAGTAACATAGACGATTCTACACCGGTAACGTCCAGACATCAGAAGCCTGCCGACGATCAAAGCTTTCGGAAACAAATGGGAATATTTGAAGGCAAAACTTGGGATGCGGCCAGAGTAAGCCGCAGAGCGATATAGAAAGCCAAAATTGTGGGGAAATTTCGTGGGACCAACTAACGAGCCAACCGACTGAGTACATGAAAAACGAAAAGGGACCAGGATCGGCCTAGCAACCGCAAAGTACGTAACAAATATACAGTAACAACGCAAAGTTTGTCACTTGTATCGCAGGTATAAACACGTGTTTTATTGCGAAGGGTTAAAATATCGCGTTTGATTCTGTCGCAAAAACATGCTGGACAGACGACATTCCGACCGAAACGTGAGACAGAAGTTTTAATTGAGGGCAGTTGTGCAGCATTGCACTGCTGAATTGAGCGAGAGTGAGTGGGCTAGTCCAGGGACGTAGCAAGGTCAATCGGTTGATGGACTGAACGTGAGACGATGGCTCCGTTCGAAACGCAGCAGTGGAAACTGGCTGCTGCCCTGAACGTCAGACTTTTTCCTCATTCGAAGTCATAGCAGCCAGAGATAACTGCGGGCCTTGGCGTGATACGGAATTGTTGCCAGATAGTCTGACGTGGTTAATAGCAAATTCCAAGCTATTGCAAAATACGCCAGCATGAATTTATGCGAGCCGCGGATGACCGATATCAAGTGTAACGTACATCTAGGTTTTATTATGGGGAAAAATCACACAAAATAACACTTCGCAAGGTTTTTAGCTTTCTGCGCACCTAATCAACGTAGATAAGTACATGCAAAAAGATAACTAGTTAGGTCAGAACGAATACCCATCGTCTCCGCCAGAGATGGATTCCATATGTACATAGACAAGCGAGAACCGTTTGTCTATGCAGCTGATCTCTCAGAATCCCGTGGTGTAAAGACTTGTCCAGGCAGTCGTAATCCCGTGGCAAACAAATTCTGGATATCTGCTTTAAACAAGTTCTGATGCGGAGTAGAAACACTGGTGAAGTTGAACATCATGCAAGATTATCGCGAGATTTTAGAGCCACTGCGAGTTTGCGTTGAAGGCATTCCAATAAACTGTTAGATGCCGAGTGGTAAACGGTCGGGCGAATCCGCTACGCGCCTAACTTACCGGTAATGAGAAAGAATAAGTCGAAATCAAATTGCTGCTCACTTTCACCTGTGCCGGTGAAGGGACAATTATGCAGGGTTACCTATTGTTCTGCGAGCCTCCAAGTTAGGGATTCGACCGTGACAATAAGGTTGGGAGTATCCTTGGGACATCCAGCGAAACAATTCATGCACGTTTGCAAGTATGTGTACCTGTGTGCTAGCGTCCAAAGATCAACAACAATCATACGAACGTGATCGAAGTGAACGTCAGGCGTACCGATAGTGCCTACGGACACAGCTACATGCCCATGCATTTTAGATCGCTTTTTCATGGATGGCCAGGTGGACCGCGCATCGGAATATTGCAGTCTTTCTGTGGCATCTAGATGAGGGAGTAGGTTCAACGTACGGAACACGGAATGTCGGTAATTAGCAGACATTATTGGTCGAGTTTGTTTATTATGCACGTCCCAGAGTATCATGTTAAAATTCGCAACAAGTGGCAACTGACGAACCTGCGGCGGTGAGAAGTGAGATGCTTCTATGCAAGGCTTATCCTGTGCCTGAGATGATGTCAAGACACGGGGGGCCTAGGGAGGGACAGTTAGCAGTATTCAGCTGTACCATTGATAAAACGCTTGATGCAGAGTTCAATTTGCATTTGACTTCACGTAGGTTCGACATGAAACGAGAATAGTATGGATATTGGAAGAAATAATTCACCATGTGATATCATCGCTCAGCTAACCATAAAGAAACCATGGAAGCAATGTACAGCTGTTTCGTCCTCGTTATGAATCATCAGCAGTGCATATTCACGGCACCCGAACTTGGATGCGAACCCGGGACGAACGATTCTGAGTCGAACGACATAGCCATTACGCTACCGGGCAGGTTGTGAACGGTTTGTTGAAATACACCACATGACTGCGCTTCATCTATCCGCCACTGATTTGCACAGTTACTGTCCGCCAGCTAACAGCGATCGTCCCCATTTTGGGCGAGGCGTATATGCACTGTTGATGATCCCTAACAAGGATGGAGCAGGTGTGCAGTGATTCCACGGTTTCTTTACGGTGCATTGAGCGATGATATCACGTGGTGAATTATTTCATGAAAATATTCAATCTCCTACTACTAAAATTTGCTAGTAATCTGGATTGTATGCAATGTGTACCTCAGGTTTATGTAGTCGCTGAACGGGAAGAAGTTGGCACTATCTATAAAGTGGTAGTAACGTTTGAAAGTTTTGTTCGCCCCCAGAAGTTCCCGAATAAACGCACCCTAGTTCGCTTCCGTGGACGTAATTGTTCCAGAGTAAAGCCCTAGTTGAGCCCAGATGTGGAGAGCCAACCGTCGTATGGCCGATCCCGAGAGCGCAATCCGAAGCAGCTACCGCCAGACAGCGAGGCAGACAGTGTTGTTGGGTCAGGAATGTGGTCTTAGCTAACCCAAACTTGATCTCCAAATATGCTACCCGTAATTCATTCCTGAGTACTAGCCTATGTGGATAGCCCCGAAATAGGTCGGTTAAGGGAAGCGGACCTTCAGCCTTGTGAATAATGTAAACATGATTCTACCGGCCCTAGGAATAACTTTAAGTCCCTTGATTGGAGATGGGATGGTATGATCGAGGATAACGCTTGCTTAATCCGTTCTGGGCTTAATGCTGCCGCCGGTAATCTCTTGGCAGATGACCGCTTGTTCCGTTTTGCCGAGCGCGCACTGATTCAGAGTGACTACTATTTCAATGTTGAAAAGACGTTGACATAGTATAGTCAAGTGTTAGAGGTGCTCATCAGCCTTCGGTTACGCAACCAATAAACCGCTCAAAATGTTGCAGTGGGATGCCATTGATAAATCTTTGAAGTTGCAGAGGGGCAGCGAACAATCCAGGGGGCATAGTCACGAACTCAGTCAGACCGGAGAGGGTCCTGGTAGGAGTTTTCCCGACGTATGCAGCTGTAGTGGTATGTTTGCAACAAATCAATCTTGGAAAGCTTGCGTGGACTGAATCGACGCTTTCACATATTGTGTGGGCTGTCACGTAGCTGTCAAAGCGAGTAACCGCTTTTAAAGGACAGTAGTCGCGATATGATGGCCAGCTGACGACATCATTCTTTAAAACCATGAGCAGCGGCGATGGTCGGGCACTGCTTGGAGGATGAAAAATAAAGCAGCAAGTACATTGTAGAAACAGCTTTTAGAGGCTGCTGGTTTTTCCAGTGGCAGTGGGTGAGGTGGATCCTTGGCCGTTGAGCCCCTAGTGACTAAATAGTGCATCGGTCTAATGGGACATTAGAGATATTCCTTCAAACTACAGGAATAATTTGATAAGACATGACTTAAAACTCCGAAAAAGCGCCTTTAAAATGGAGCATCAGAGCTACTAATGACATTCTCTCAACTACACAGAAACCGCGTTCGAAACAAAAGAAATCGTCGGAAATCTGGCACATTATACGACGGAAGCTAGTCACACCGTCTTCAGTAGTCCTGCGCACAGCATTAAAATAGGCAGAGAAAGATAGGATTCAAGCCGGAACGGATTTTACTGGAACTAACACACCATTCACAAGGCTCCTTATAATTATGCCAACCAAAAGCAAGCAAAGAAATAGCCCTAGGCAAAGTCACTAAAAAACAACAGCAACGTTGGTGCACTATCCAAGGTGTGCATTTTTCATCCTCACTGTTAACATCCATTGCAAGCAAAAATGCCCACTTCGACGAACCTTATCGTGAAAATTTGAATGAAGGAGACAGTGAAATTCAGCACTGCTGGTTTCACTTTGGCACACTCAGTTATCTTTGCAACCTTCCCTGGATCAGTAAATTTCGTCCAAAACTCTGTCACTCAAGGCAACACTGGAATCGCCGGGGGACACATGTAGATCACTGTCATCAATAGCGACATCTCGGGGCTGCTCAAAGGTGTGCTTCCCGTCACATCTCCTCCGCTTCATTCCGAACATGCGGCAAAAGATCGAGGCGCCGGGATAATCGCCGTTCTGGGCTTGCGGATTTGGTTCACATGGGGTACTGGAGTCGAGGAATGGAGGCCAGCAGTGTCACGCTTCGCACGACTTGTACCAGTAAAAATACATAGCTTCAAACTAATCCCTTGAAGTATTGGCGGCCTGTGGAATCAGTCGAATGCCAAGACCATCGCGCGTGACGACCATTCTTCTGCCGAGACTCGTTCAGGTCACACTATTCTCGGCCTTCATTGCAAATGGCGTTAGAGAAGTTGTGTGTCTCACAACGTAGCCCCTAGTCAGACGCACACAGAAGATGAAGATCCAGGATCAGTAACCGAACACTGTTGCAAAGGAGCTCCCATTATGTCACAGTAGTCTTAATAAATAATATGTCCGAACCGGCAGACGTCGTTTCGGGTCGAAAAATATTGAGGATGCCAGCTCCATTGGGGCTCGCAGCTTCAGATTAGATAGAGGCTGGGACAAGCAAACCCTGGATTTTCGGCAACCCTGCTTTTGGCAGAGCGTCTATCTAGTAGCAGTAGGCAGTCAGTACGTCAGTCGCTTCATTATTACTGCCAGTTGTTGCACCGTCTGACTTGCGCCCATTGACGATCCTTAGCATAAAAGCAAAGATCTAGGCTAGCTGTCCGCAAAAGTTCCTGTGCTCTGGGTAAAACCATCTTGGTAACCGCCCCTGCTGGTCCTCAGTGTCCTGTCTACCCCGGGTGTTGCACAAGCTTGTCATGTAGATGTAACTGACATGATCTCGCGGACTTCGTGACAGCTGGTGGGGATCCCCTGTGGACCTCGTTTCTTGAGGTTCTTTGGTGTGCGGCGGAGCAGTTTCAAGCTTGGGTTTTAAGGTCGCCGTAGATGACCAAAGCAAGAACAGATGCGGTGCTTCAGTAAAAACTCTTTTGACTCCCGCCCAGTGCTCCTCACCGAGTGGTGATACGAGCCTTATAATGTGAGTTAGGCAGCTTCTCACACTTGGAAAATCAGCTTTGTTGAGCTTGCAGCCGGCGGCTCCCCCTGCTCACGCCATCGCTGTCGGACCCATGAGTTCAAACCTTGTGACTGTGAGTTCCCAGCCCCAAGTATGTTGATGCTTCGAGTTGATGGATGGCGCGAGTTGCATAGGTAAGCGCCCAATCCAGTGCCAACTGGTCGGAGGATACTCTCCATCGGGTGATCTGCCTCACATGTACAAGCCAAACCAGTTTAGGCATAGTGTTAAAGAATTTCCAAGAGGTAGACCCCGATCCTGTAGAGCACACCCGACGATAGGACCGTACGCCAAGCTTGCTAATGCCGCAGAGAGTATGAGTTCGTGGTTCAGCTTGTTTGCTTGTCTGAGTGGCATCATTATTTGGCCGTTTGTTGTACCTGTAGAGTTCGGGGGCATTTAGATTGGTCTAGCAAGCCATTTTTGTTGCGCGGCCGCATGAATGCACAGGCCCCTGTGGAACTTGATTCAAGATTACTTTAATAAAGCCAGCGGTCTTCAGCTTCCTGTGGGTGTATAGCGCGCACCCCCCGTCTACGCCCTGCCAGCAATGTCCCCAAGATATCTATTACCTGGATGTACATGTAGGCTTCATTGCTGCTTGGATGTGTCCATGTCTTGGTGACACCGATAATCGAGCCTTTACACTTGAGTGCCAGGTTTCGAAGGTCGAGGACGACAACTGGTCTATCAAGCCACAAATCGAACAGGTCAGTTAGCCCTTGCGTCTTTTTAACTATTTGACCACTCCATGCGGCCGATCCAAACCCCATAGGAGTGGAAAATCTATGTAGTCTTTTCCGCCTTCGGATCTGGCGGTCGGCTCTAACCTCAAAACTATCGTTCGGGCACACCACTACCGATAGTCGTAGAAGTCAGGGTAGGCCTGATCAATGAGTTTCTGCACAACTTAATTGAAGGTGGGCACTTGCGCGATACAGTGCACTGGTTTGGAAAAGACCGATAGGGCCAAATAAGCACCGTTGAGACTATTGTCTAGGGTGGCACGGGAGTTGAAAGAAGTTACCTTGGATTTGGTCTCACTGGAATTCTTGGAGGTCTTCGGACGTCCCAGCCACTGCGGGCTATTGGGACCGTGGGGTCGATCAAGTCGGACGACCCGTAGCAGGCAACGTGCTTGCCAGAATTTTATGCTGGGGCTGAATCAGCTCCGTGGCATTCTAGGCAGGCACATTTCTGGCTCATTTCCGAAGTTATTCTCAATCCTAAATAACCCTTATCATGAAGTAACCATCTAGGTCTGCTGCCAATCATGAGGAAGGAAAACGTAGTTCAGAGACTTCAAAGCAGGATCTCAAACCAAGTATGATTTCTCAGTTACCTAGCAAAGCCCGATGGACTTTGAAGCTTGGAACTATGTACTACAGAGTACAGGTGGTCAAGGAGGGAATTAACATTTCTTAGAGACATCCTGACAATTCAGGGACACCTTAACAGGCACTTGTTCTGACTAGCTGCCACACTCGCATGCAGCAGTGATTCCATGAAGCTGGGGGGACAGCCCAACAGTGAGGGTTAGAGTTGCGGCCTTTCTCATCAGAGTAAGCGGCTCGTGGAACTCATTACCGGAGAGGTTCATGCAGGCAGGGGCACGGGAGCTTTCAAGAGACAATAAACCAGGGCGCAACTCACCAGAACCTCGGCGCAGGACTCGAAACAATGCTGACAGTGTTTGACTCGGCGCGTTACTCTTTGCGACGACGGAACTGTTATATCCCTAGGATCATCTTGGTGAGATGGCTTTGGGACATCTTTGAGAGGATGACTGAGTGATAGTTCTTTGTTGTGCGTGGGAGTTTGTCTGCTATGTATGCGAGAGTGATTCACTACCTGCACCTCACGATCTTTCATACCTGTCTTTTGGCCTCTTGTCGGCGATCGGGACGATGGCCCGGAGCATTAGGATAGACCAGCAATACTGTGTCCATGTGGACAGTTCTGCTAGGATTACTCGACTTAACGCATTCTCATTGCACTAAAATGGACCAGTCATCGCAGTTGGAGCTCAGACCTTTGGGGCCCGGAGTACCCAATTCTCGCAAAAGGAAGTAAAAAAGAAATAAAGGTAAAAAAGAAAAAAAGACGAAAGGGAAAGCAAGAAATGGAGAGCCGCACCAAACAGAATGTCACGCGTGGAACAGCATGAAAACTGGTGGAAAAGGATATAAAGAAGGGTAAAACAAAAAAAGGACGCAAAACATCAGAAACTCGGCCGTCGAAATAGGATAGGAAGCAGAGAGCCATTACATTTACAACACAAGGACAGATGATGACTAAGTGACTGAATCATTTCCTGCAAAAGGCGGAAAGGAGTGAACGAAAAGGAAGTCAAGTGGATTTGAACCTAGAAAAACAAGTTGGCTGTAGAAATGAATACGAAAAGGGGAAAATGAATGGAAAAACGCGAGAGGTGCTCTCAACTCCTCAATGGACATAGAAGCACAATCCAACTGGACACGTGGCATCCATACACTCATGAATTTGTATCCTGCTCGGTCGCCTTTAGGACGGTCCGTGGTTTTGCCGCTGTCTGGTTGCCGGTTAATCGGGCAGCAACAGCAGCAGCCGACAGCTTTCGCTCTATTTGGGTAATCCATTCTCTCTCCCTCTACCTGTCGAATTTTCATTAGTTACAGTTTCTGTTCCTCGCTCACTTTCATCTCAATCTTCTGTGGTTTTACCCTGTGCACGGCATCCCTGAAAGAAGGTACTTCTGCATGATGTCGGGGTGACGGTTGCTGTTGTTTGGAGTACAGTGCAACTCGGAACCGTTGCAAAGCAATTACTGACCAATGACTTACGGCGGGACGGTTTGCCGCAAATATCACAAGGCCCAAGTTGGTTTTTGGCCGGCCCTCTGCCGTACACCTCCTTGCCGGAAGACCAAACCAAAACTCGTTGGTTTGAAGGGCAATCCGAGGACCCCCATCTGCTATCGAGCCGCAAGCCTAAGAGGGAACGTCACACTGAGAGGGAACGGGAAGACAACTGTCCGAAAACAGGTAGCCACCGGTTTGAGAATCAAATTGTTCGCTGTTCCAGTGATGATTTACTGGAATAGGCTGTCGGAGGAAGTATTCTAGGTAGGGCCAGTACGCGAATTGAAAGGGAGACTAGACAATGCATGGATAGCTGTGTTTGGAGAGGACAGTGTGTGAATTGCAGGGATGAGGAGACGGTCGAGATGAGGGCATCGCAGCAATTGTTTCCCCCCTTTTAAGACCCGCAGAGGTTTTCCACCCTATTGTCGGAGCACAATCTGATCCAAGGAGCTCTTGGTGCAAGAACCTGGGCAATCAGGCATTTCGCCATACAGTCCTGCGATCTAACTCGAGCTGGGCCTAGAACGAGTATTGGAATTTAGGCGGACGCTTCGAGTGGTTGCGGCGCGCGGTAACTGGTGCCGGGGTTTTTGTGAGACCTCGTCTTGCCGTTAAGTAGGTTTTCCAATTTAGATCTCCTCACTGGACTCCGGCTCACGAAGTTTCATCTTTACTGCCTCGCAGGTTCGACTATTTTCGCTCTTCCGGGTTGATCTTCGACTTAATTCTGGCGACTTTTAAAATAGTATGGTTGATACGGAAGCCTCTAGTTGGTCACTTTTGCATTCGAAATTAATTTTACAGGTGAAAGGCTTGATAAAAACGCATATCAGTCTGTTTTATCCGAGTTAGAAGCTCGTGAAAGTGACCTGGCGATTGCTGCGCACCTTGGCCAGTCTCTTTTAGAAGCGAATGAAGTATTGCGTCAGGAGAACGCACAAATTCTTGAATCTTTTCGACAGCAAATTTATGTAAGTACAATTATATCTCTTGATATTTTAATTCAAACCGTAAGGAATTGGAAAACGAACGAAATCTTTTACGCGTTCGTCTTGACAACGTAGAGCATGATTACGATAACCAAATCAAGGAACTTCAGACCGACATTGTCTCCATGCGTTTATGTGTGCAGAAGCAGAGACATATGTACCAACAGCTGGAGAATGAGAAGGCCGCAGCTGTCAGTGATCTAACGCAGCAAAATCAATGCTTGTCGCGAAAGCTTCAGGAGATTTCGGAAAACGAGGCTCGATTGAAGGATGAGTTGAAATCCATTCGAACGCAATGCGCTCAGAGGAAAACTTCAATACAGGACCACTTCCATGTGTTAGACTCTTTGAGAATTGAGGTATGATGTCTTTCCCGCGGTCATCTCTATTTTTTGCACCGCATCTTAGATTACTTCTTTACGTGAAGAAAAAACCCAGCTGGAAGCAAAGCTTTCTGCAATAACAGAAGAGCGAGATACACTTCTGGTATCTTTGGCTGATTCACGTTGGATTCAAGATGAACAAAACGCGACGGTACGTTGCTTTTGGCCATCCTTCATTCAAGGTTTTGAAAAATAAGATTAAATCACAAGACGTCGCTATCGCAAACCTCCAAGCTCGTGCCAACAATCTACAAGAAGATATCAAATCTCTGACCAAGAGACAAAAGGAAAACTCTGAAGCCTCGGTCCCTGCAACTAATGCCCAACCCCACCGTTCACTGCTGGCAGAACTTGCCGAGCAACGCCTGGAATTGCTCAATGGCGCCGTAAGTTCCCATCATGTTTTATTAACATTACCGATCTAAGTTTATTGTTGCGCATGGGATTGAGTTGCTTGCAGTTTAACTGAAACATCGTTAAAGGTTAATGCTCTTAATAAACAGTTGTTGACTATCTTTTGTGTTGAATTGTTTGTCGCGGACCAACGGTAGCACTGATCGAATCTGTAATGCACCTATGAAACCCTTAGTGCGCTAACAAGGTCCAAAAGGCGAAAATGGGCCAAAACGGCTGAACGTCGTGACATACTGGACCAGGAGGTGTGACGCACGCAAAATGAACGGTTCTGTTCGACAGCCCGCGATTGGTAATTTTATCCCGTCGTTGGTGCCGGTGGCTCGAAGTGCACAATATGGAATTCACGCTATGGGAACTTCCGGAAGAAGCGATGCGGTGGTCATGAGGCGACGTGGCGTAGAAGCATGAAGAAATTAGCCTCGGATTTGGCCTCGGTTGCTGCTTCTCGCCCTCCTGGTTGGGGCCCAAGAGATAGGTGGGTTGCAGACGATGAAAGAAATGGCTCGGAACTGAAGTCAGTGGCGTGAATGCTGTCTGGCTTGTCTTTGGAATTCATCCTCCTTAAACATAATCCGAAAACAGCTGAGTAATCGGAGAATATGTACAGTGCAAACAAAAGAAAGAGTTGTATCGAAAAATCGATGCGCATTACATCTACCAACAACGCTGTGTTATTATTATTATATCATTCACAATAAAAGAAAGAGTTATATATTATTTTCCTCCGTTGTTTGTCTCCCCTCGGTTTAGTCCCATTTACATTTACATGTTGGGTTGGCATCATTTTTTCTCAAGCCGGGGTGCATTCACGCCACTGACTTCGGTTCTGAGCCATATCTTTCATCGTCTGCAACCCACCTATCTCTTGGGCCCCAACCAGGAGGGCGAGAAGCAGCAACCGAGGCCAAATCCGAGGCTAATTTCTTCATGCTTCTACGCCACGTCA
>LUCM01004622.1:0-27400 GCA_008360955.1 Fasciolopsis buskii | reverse complement strand
GTTGTAATGCATGGTCCCGGTGCGAATTATTTCATGTAAACATTCAATCTCCTACTACTAAAATGTATCAAGTAATCAAGCTCTGTAGGTCATATCCAAAGCCTTCCGTCACCAAATTGGAAAATTTTATGACTGATTTTCCACACAATCTTTCGGGGCAAAATTTTTATTCCTCACTCCGTTTTTCTTTCTTTTGATGAAGTTCCAGTTGCATCCTTTTTGATTGAAATGCGATCGTGTTTACCCAAACTTTCAAAATAATATAACACAATAATCCTCTCTCCAGGTTTCCAGGTTTTTTTTCGTCATTCACCCCCAGGATAATACATGTAGATTCCAAAGTGCTCGCACTCTTGGACCGATTTTTTCCAGGCAATATTCGATGGCAACAATTGGAGTTTGTAAATATTCCTATTTTTTACACTGTCCACAGTGATCAGCTCTGAATGGACATGACCTTATCATTATTATTCGGGGCCATCCTCCGTCAAGGGACATGCAGGAAAGCGTGCGGCAAACTGAGTACTAGTGATCCGACCTACGCAGCACAAGCTGCCCGAACACCAATACGAAATCAAAGTAGGCACAAAACAAAAATGTGGGAAGTATCTCGTAATCCTGCCATCGTTCGAGAACTAAAGGACAAAGTACATAAGTAAAACCACTGGGCAGCACTCACCGGAGATGGAGCCAAGCATAAGATCACTTTTGATTTCACGATACACGTAATCAAACAAACGTGGTGCCAAAGGTGATCCCGTGGACAGAATGGAACGTAAGTGTTTTAAGCTGTATTGTGAACCTGGAAACAAAACAGAAATGGAACTCAAGTACCTGCTACTGAGACAACGAAATACTCAACAGTGGAACGCCGACAAAGCGGGCGTCGTTTTGTTATTCTCACTTTGCACATATTTGATTAGAGAATTGGTATCGTCAGAACCCAGACAAAAAATAGGGTAAGGTAGAACGAGCAAAGAAAAGTAGACCTTTGTGTGAAATTTGACACATTTAACCTCTTCTAGACCGGTAATATAAGCCATCCGTTGTTATTGGAGTTCATGGTTCCTCTGTGAGCATTTTACTACCCAGACGCTCAACCGGAAGCGAAGGTTCAGCGTAAAAAGCCCCACCCAAAACCTGCGATCAAGACACCTAATGCGCAAAGCAGCACATAGAATCATGGCGCTCCCAAAGCGTTGAAAGCTGATGGTCATCAGTCCGGCTCATTTTTATGACAAGCTCAAAATGTGAATGGTGGAAACAGCATGCCTCACAGCCCAGTGCACGGGATTGGCAGCTGGCAGCTATGGCCTTGAAACCTGGAATGACACAGAACCACAGAAGGTCTCACTAGATCAGGTATGAGACAGCGAGTTGCCGTCTACCATTTGACCATTATAGATTAGAGACCCAACACTCCGGGAGGCTACAGCAGAATTGAAGACCAAGAAACTCTGTTCGTACGCATCTGTCATCGTAAGAGGGACGATGGGCCATCCTCCTTACGGAATGGCGAGCTACGCGCACAGTCTCAAAGTGCCGCAAATGAGATTTTGTGGTACTTTATAGGCAGGACGCATGCTCTGGCACCGCCATTGCCTGTGTGCGGTTGCTTTTTCACTGAGCGTGACCCTACTTTGTTCAGGGCAAACCACCAAAATGATGACCGCCATCCTGTCCGCAACCTGGGAAAACATTGCGTAACATACTCTTCACGAACGGCTGGGCAGGCGACGAGTCTAACAGAAGCAATAATCAATGTTCTGAGGAAGAATAAACAAAATTATCCCATGAAAGGTGAACAAAATGAATTCAACCAAATGTTCGATTACACGAATGACCACTTGATACTGTAAACCAATCGAAAAAGAGCATTCTTCTTGACACGCAGGCATCCAGTGAATCGAAGTGCGATAAACTGAAACAAAGTAGGCAAAGTACAGAGAATAAGAACGTGCCATTTTTTCAACCTCACCTGTCTAATCCCAGCCTTTTTTTGTGTGCTTTACTGTGTGGGTAGTTTGCTTTCTCATGGTAAAGAGAAAACAAAACAAACGGATGAGCTTGGGGATTATGGAGCGCACCCCAGAGAGTAAACCGCCCGATATCATGGACAATTTATCAATGTAGGAATGCAAACGTACAGATCCATTATTTCCTCGTGAATACCAGGGTGTCAAAGCCAAAGCAGAAAATTTTCTTAGGGATTCATAAACCGGAGCCTTTAGCTAACCAAAACTTAACTCGTAAGACAACCGGACGAATGGTGGAATTCATAATCTGTTGGAGGCCGCTAACCAAGTACCCAGTGCATATTCTCTTCGAAGGAGGATAGAAACCCCAGGTATCCAATACACCCTTCCGCGACAGATGCCGCTAGGCATCTTGCGGTACGCGATCCGCGAATGATTCCAAGCTAGGGTTTAGTCACCTCTGCTAATGGCTTCCAAAGCTCAGTCATCCTCGTTCGCCCACTTTAGTGAGAACACCTGAGCTACGAGAAGGAAGTGCCTAGGTGTTCGTTGACAAAAATTGTTTGAGATGTAAGGTCACTTGGAAGTATTTTGAGAACCACTTAGAGTGAATAACTATCTTGAAATTTGAAAATACTTACTCCCGATCATACTGAGACGTTTGCATCTGGTCCAAGTTGATCATCAAAATGACGTATTTGATTAGTAGAAAGTTCCGTGGATTTCAGAATACAAAAGCGTACAAAAGGATAACAGAATTTATTTCTTTCACCACGACTGACGCGCATTTGAAATTGGTATCTGATATTTCTCAGTTCAAGCATCCTTAAGCTTGCAGACTCCGCTGTGAGTTTTTATCCCTTCAGTGTCATTTGAATAAACCGAAGTGTGTATTTGGATGACAACTCTACGGAAGCCAAGAATTAACAGCAATGGATGCGTAAATCGGATGTGTAAGAAAAAACATTAAGAGTTGTCTGCTGCCGCATGAAAACGGTTCTCTTACCGATAAACAGAAAACTAATCTAAAAACCCCAACTAAGAGGAAAGTACTAATGTTGAAGACAGACAAAGAAACCTTGGACCTAAAACAGTTGCGATTCTCAAGTGAACCGCTCATGCATGCGTGCTCATGACGAACCATATACTATTGCAACGATAAAACGAAAAACAGCCGTTTTTAGGCGACGGAGAAGGGAAGCGCAGAGCAAAAACCTGGGGAACATACCAGGTTTGAGAGAGCGTTCTTCGCAAATTGCCAGCCATTTCGCACTGGTTCCAATAGTTGTAATTCTGTTGCAAATCAGAGAACAGAAAGACAACACAGAGAAGAGAATGGAGAAGAAAATGAGGATAACGACATTGTTCACAACGCTCATGTGATGAACAGCGTGCTACAAAATCTGTCTTTTTAGTTCCGAACCAACTATCCTTACCCGCTTTGCATACCCAAAATGTCCCACTAGTAACATGTCTCATGCTGGCAAAGGTTTAGTTTCAACTATTGTCATCAGTGACTTCAATATGCTACCGCACATTTTCTCAAACCTCGTCAGCCTTTGCATCTCGACTTCGTCAATTTGTGTACTCTCATAGAGACTGGCCATCATACGTGCTCAACGATCACAGTGAACCCACTTTGGATTGAAATCTGATGCGTCAGTGAAGAACGAATTCAGAATTCAAGTGGTGTAACTCAACGAACTACCTTTAATATTTCACTAAGATATTTCCCGCACACCTCAGGAGATGAAGCAGTTCAAGCTGTGGGTAAATGCGGTGTAATAATAGTTGTGACTGACGAAACCGGGACCGCCGTTTCAGATTTGCTCCCGCTTAACAATCGTTTATGTGCCGTGAGACTACAGGGATCAGTCGGCGATCGGAAGGAGAGCTGTGCTAAGCGCAACGGGTTTTTCATCTCGTGGAGACTGTAGTCTCGACACCCGAAAGGGCGAGCCTTAGGACGAACTCACCACTCTTTTTCGGAAGAGCAGGGGCTCTGAAATTATAGTCGCAACAGGTGATTTGATCCTCAAGTTGGAAGGCTTAGTGCACTAGAAGCTCGTTTAGATGAGGGCTGCACCCTACCTACTCAACGAACAGGTAACGAGGAGAGTCTTCGCCAATCTATTTCTTTTTAGCACGAACTTCCGACACAGTATGTGTCGCAAAACGACACGGCGCTCTGATTTGGTCCTGTTCAGGACTGTTGATCGTAGAATTAGACCACGGGTTAGTTTTAATGAGTTCTTTGCTTCACTTCAGTGGCGGTCGAAGCAGACCACAGATCCGCTTAGTCGTAGAACGTCTATCTGATTCGAGTGTCCGCACCAGTTATGAACAGAAAATTTCAAGCAAACTAAGAACCTCGAAGAGTAGAAATGTAGATAAGCAGTAGGATCAAATCAGGCAGGCGGCGCATGCCACAGCAGGTCTCTCTTGTTGTCCTAAATCCAATGCCCACCACAGACACCGAGTCTCGCAAGAGTCGAAAAGCCTAATAGCGCAAAAATGCAAGGTTCATAGCAGTATGACCTTGAAAACTGGTGAAAATAGCAGCTGCTGGGTCAGGTTGCATGTGATACCGGTGGGCGGCGAAATTCGGTTATTGAAACCGCTTGAGATGGGAATGGAAGGCGAATTCATGGTAGACAGCAAAGATTCGACCGTTAAAGCAGTTCACCTGGCCGTCCGGAAACTCAGTTAGTCTGACTAACAGCAGAAAATACCTGAGTGCGGCCGCTTGACCCCGCAAGTGCAGTGGGAGCAGAGTCGAATATTCGACCGCGATCGGCCCGGAAGAATCTCACCCAAACCTTTTCAAAGTGAATACAGAAACCTGGAAAAGCACTTACTTTCGTGCTTCGTGGAATATGAAACGAGGAACGTATTCATCTGTCGCCCAACCGCGGAGACACAAAAGACACCTACTGCACCGAAGTACGCTGTACTATTTTTGGTCCAATGCTGACAAGCTTCCATGTGGCTTCTTGCACTCCATGAGAGAAAATGAAAGACGAGGAACACAGTATAGTTGGCGAGTGTTCGCCATACGCAACACGTGGTCCAACTAACAAAGTCTATGAAGCATAATACGCTGTAATAGAATATTCTCACAAGGGGGCATCGAAAACCAGATTCCTGACCTGTACTCTCACTCTATCCAATCCTAATGAAAATACACAGACAACGATGATCCAAGTGACGAAAATATTTAGCATAAAAACTTTATGTCCCGAAACCATAAAACAAAAGTCAGCGTACTGTAACATAGTCCACACGACCTTACAACTTCAGCAAAAACTCGGGCCGGCAATACATGTGCTTTAGTCTGGCGCATGCCATCCGAACCTTGGATATACGCCTGCTCACCTCTACTACCGTTTTACCATCCTTCGCTACGCAACTGCCGAGGTGAGTGAAACGGTTTACAATCGTTAGTTGCTTACCCTCCAGCATCGAGTTCGGAATTGCCGTCCACCAGTCTTGTTATAGCATTTTGCACTTTGAGGGTGCAAGGCAAATCTCGAGTGGAGCTACAGTCCTCGAGATTCTGTGCAGTCCATGCTACGCATGATCCACAGATTCGAACAGACACACGACGTCGTCTGCGTAATCTCGGTCACGGTCTCTCCAGTTGCCAGTTAGACCCTGCATACTGAAGACCTCTTAAAGCATCTTCCACTACCTCGTCTACGATGAAGTCAGACAGGAATGGAGAGATGCGACACCCTTGTCAAACACTGTCGCTTTGAACGAACTTGATGGGTCATTGTATGCCCTCACGCGACCATTGGTATGCGAGTAAAATTCTTGAGGGAGATTCATGAGCTTTTCAGGCCCAGCGATCTGGTGAGAAGCACTGAATAGCGCTACCCTGTCCACTGAGCCGAAAGCCCTTTGCAAGTCGGAAAAACTACAGTAATCGGCTATCGGCGTGCGTAGCGCGTTTCAAGTAATCGATAAAGGGTGAAAATTCGATCGGTGGAACTTCAACGTGAGCGAAATCTGGCCTGTTGTTAGGGTTTTTTTTCTCCGGAATCGACATCAGACGGAGCAGCATTGTCGGAGCTAAAATGTAGTAATTAGCGGGATTTAAGAGGTACCACGAAGATTTCTGCATTCACTGTATGTGCAATTATTGAAGACTGGTGGAATTAGTGACTCACTCCATGACAACGGAATACGCTCCATGTTCCATGAACCACGAAGCAAGGAAGGAAATCCTTCTTTGGTCATTTTTGATGAAACTGGAGGTAGTTCGTCGGCCGATTTTCATCGCTTTATTGGTCAACTGCTGGACTCTGCATTTGCATCTGCTGGTTGGCAAGTGACGTCCAGCATTTATTCACTGTTATCACTGTCGCAGTGACCACACTGATGAGCAGTCGGCTAAACTGTCTTCGGACCAATGGTAAAGCTTTTGCTCGCTGTCAAGTAAAGCTTCTTTGTTTCTACTGCGTATCGTTTTCTTAGAAGGAGTTCGTCGCCCGCTGATGTTGTGTCAATTTTAAAGGATTTTAGAACGTTGACGAAACAAGTGTTAACTCCATTTCTTCGGCTGCTTTAAGCCACCAATTTTCGCGATCCTCCGTAAGGCTTCTTGCTGCCTGACGTTGCAGATGCCGTCTTGTGTCATTCCACTGGACTCAGCCACTGGGAAATCCAGTGTCTTTGATGGACAAAGGGTTTAGGAACGCAGGCGAAACTTGCTGTCAAGTTATTCGCCTTCCTAATTTGATCCCACAGCTCCTCCACAATAATGCTCGTCGGAGCTATTAGTCTGTCCGATAGTTTCTGCTGACGAAAGGTGCAAACAGCCAAATCAGACGTTCTAAAGCTGGCCGGGTTGGCAGTTTCCGACGACGACCATTAGGCTGCAGTGAAAATCGCACTAAAACTACCTCATGGCCCGGTTCTATGCATGTGAACCGGTATGGTCGATCGTTTTAAACAGAAGCATGCAAACTAGAGCTTATTGCAAAATGATCGATCTGACGTAGAATGCCTGTAGAATTAGAGCGCCATGTCGCTATGCAACGCGAACTGTGTGAAGAAGTCATGCTTGAAAGGAATGAACAATTGTTTCCATAAAACGGGTATTATGTCCCGTTATCTGTAGGCTCAGCGAAAAACACCCACCCAAACTAGGTTCGAAAGTACTGAGATTTCCAACTTCTGTAGTAAAATATCTTGCTACCGCTACGAAATCAGTCCTAGCTCCTGCAAACAAGAGGTGCTAATGCGTTATTCGAATCGTTCTTCTGTGTCAGCGCTGACCTGTGTTGACAAATAAGCTGTGCTTAGCACAGCTCTCCTTCCGATCGCCGACTGATCCTTGTAGTCTCACGGCACATAAACGATTGTTAAGCGGGAGCAAATCTGAAACGGCGGTCCCAGTTTCGTCAGTCACAACTATTATTACACCGCATTTACCCACAGCTTGAACTGCTTCATCTCCTGAGGTGTGCGGGAAATATCTTAGTGAAATATTAAAGGTAGTTCGTTGAGTTACACCACTTGAATTCTGAATTCATTCTTCACTGACGCATCAGATTTCAATCCAAAGTGGGTTCACTGTGATCGTTGAGCACGTATGATGGCCAGTCTCTATGAGAGTACACAAATTGACGAAGTCGAGATGCAAAGGCTGACGAGGTTTGAGAAAATGTGCGGTAGCATATTGAAGTCACTGATGACAATAGTTGAAACTAAACCTTTGCCAGCATGAGACATGTTACTAGTGGGACATTTTGGGTATGCAAAGCGTGCAACGGGAAACATTTTGGGATAGAAGATAAAGATTGAATAAAAAAAGAACTGTAAAGCATGTTTATCACTGCCCACGCTGCTCGATGCAACGGGCAGCGCGGTCCTGATTATCCTGTATGACCACGGATTCAGAGTAGAATAATTATTCGTTGGTGATTGATTCACGATAAATGGGTAGGGGGTACTGCTAAAGAGTAAGAACTTTAAACAGGAAAACGATTAGAAATCTGAACCAAAGCCTTTGTTTCCAAGAAGAACCTGTCTTCAAGGCAGTGGGGGTTTAGTTGTGTGAAAACGCATTTTCTTGAATCAATTATTCTTGTACTTGTTTTCTCGCTGATTTGCCAGCGCACATCAACCTAAACTTGGAGGACCAGGAGACTACTTTGTCAAGGCTCTACTCACTGACCTTCCAGACATGAATGAATCTTCGGCATGAGATAAACCATGCTTTATAGCTCGTTGGGTCACGAAGGCGCGCGAACTGCCACGCCATTTCAAGGTGCAGTCGTATTGCAGCTGCCCGTCGCTGAAGTGACTGGGGGAATGTGATTCGAAACTGTCATCTTTTTGAGATGACACGCTTAATGGCCCAAAATATTCCCGACCCGTTTAGTGCCAGTCACTAAGGAATTAACGGCAGTATTGAAATATTCGAATATTTCACAGCACTACATCGGGTACTACGGAACACAAACATTAGAAACCGCATTTGTTGCCACAAACTGACACGGTAAAAGCATGAGTGCATGAGTGTAATAGAAGGGGTTATGAGGTAGCTTCTAGAACTACGCTAAAGAAGGTCGAACCAGCAATAGTGGAAATGATACTTGGAGTAAAATGGTACCAGAAAAAGGATTCAACGGGACAAGTATGAAAACGAACCGGGACACGGCGAAATGTGGTCTATCACTCAAACAGTATGAGGTTGAATGACAAAAAACTAATAAATCTACTCGGCAACCAAAACGCCGGTTTATGTTAGTTTGTGCAAAATTTTCATGCTCACCTCAAACAGCGGTGCACAACTGAGATCATTTCGGGCGCATGGACCAGTGTTCAACGCTGATGGTACATCTTACTGTAAATATCATAGGGCCAATCACGGTATGCGATTCAGTTCACAACATCCTGCCTCAATTTAATACTGTATTAATTATTTCCCGTTGGTCATACTTTGTAAATATTTATTGGGAGAATGGAGACCCAGAGCCAATTTCGTGAACACGCTGGATGAGAATAACAGATTCGATCCATTGGTAAAGTCAAAGGACCATGAAAGCAAAGCTAACAGCCGTTTGGGTCAGAAACACTTTTATACATGCCGAGAGGAGGAGAATCAATTCGTGACCACTTCAAACGATTTTTGGAAAATCATGAATGCACATAAAAACTCGACTCACGCGAGACCTTCAATCAAATCCCATAAATTTGCGGCGAATGAGCAGCCCTCGTACAAGATCACCGAAGATCCTAAAGCTAAGGCTGAAATCAACCAATTCCACATCATCCAGCCGATCTATTGGAATGAAACCACGAACACATGTGGGAAGTAGAATAAAATTATGTGACCAAAAATGCTTCGCTATTGAATAAATGGTTACATGAAACAGGAAATTGGGTAAAAACAACCCGGTTTGTGAAAACAAGTTCAGCGTTCCACTTACCATCTCATGCAACTGGCTGAGTGGCTTGGCGGTCATAGCAGGTTTTATGCCGGTTAAGTGATCCATGTTGACTAAGTATTACGTCAATAAACCGAAACCAACGTAATGATGATTCCTAACAAGGATGAAACAGCTGTACAGTGCTTCCATGGTTTCTTTATGGTCAGTTGAGCGATGATATCACATGGCGAATTATTTCATGTAAACATTCAATCTCCTACTACTAAAATGTATCAAGTAATCAAGCTCTGTAGGTCATATCCAAAGCCTTCGTCGTACTTAGGCTACCTGCACAGAAGTCATCTATCAGTAGGGGTCAATCGCTGTCAGCTAACGGACAGTAACCGTGCAAATCAGTGACGGATAGGTGCAACATCATGTGGTGAAGTTCAACAAACCGTTCAGAGCCTGCCCGGTAGCCTAATGGCTAAGGCGTTCGACTCGACTCACAATCGTTCGTCCTTGTTCGGGTTCTCGTAGCATTTCGGGCGCGGTCCATATGCACTGCTCATCATTCCTAACAAGGATGAAACAGCTGTACAGTGCTTCCATGGTTTCTTTATGGTCAGTTGAGCGATGATATCACATGGCGAATTATTTCATGTAAACATTCAATCTCCTACTACTAAAATGCAACAAAGTAATTATTATCGGGGCATGAACTTGTTTATCACTAAATGGTCCAGAATAACAAACATGTTGCCCCAGAAAAGTCACCAACTGGTCAAATCTTAGCGGGTATACACTTGTAGCAGAATCGTTTCACGATAATCCGGTAGGTCATACAGGAAAGCTGGCACACAGACGTTGAGTGAAATGAAGATAATCAGATGGGCTCGTCTTTCGTTACGCAGGTGAGTATAGTCAATTTGCTAAAAGAAATATCGATCCTCGGTTAGCGCATATAATTTTCGTTTAGCTCGAGATAACACCTGCTAAGTAAATTTTATGGTGGTCTGCACTGTGATGCAATCAAGCGTGTGCGGTGATAGGGAAAAAAATAAGTTGAACACCCGTTCCAAGTAGGAAAGAAGTAATGACACAAGCTGGTGCATACTCATAACGAATAATTCGGTTTATCGGCAATTTACCGAATGGATCAAATAGTGCCTATTTATTTTTTTATAATAATTTAGTATAAAAAAAAACATTTTTACGAAAATGTAATTGTTCAGGTTAGGGTAGAAAAAGCACTCGTATTTCAGCTGAACTCTGGAAATTTGTTTTGCCTTCGGAATATATTTCCAAAACCATTTTGATTCCTAACCAAATTCGGAACACAATATTTATTTGAATTCTGGTTCGCAGAATTTGCTTTCGTGCGCAAATCCATCCGTATTGTACTTCAGTCTTGTAACAACGGTCGAAAATGTGGTAACTACCAAAATTTCTCCAAGTCACTTCATATTTCTCACGTCTAATTCTAAATTTATACCTTCGTGCCACAAGTAGTGTAATTCCCAGGTTCGCTTAGTTTTCAATTTGCTGAAAAGTGAGCGATACACGCCCCAGTTTCCAAATGCATGGTGCAGCTTTAATGCTGATCGTCTTTGGTCGACCGGATATCTCTATCTTCCTGTCTTTTTGGAAAGACTGAAGTTCGATATTCACTGAATGAGACGGTTTTCTGGTCGATGCATATGTATGCAAGCAACTCTTCAAGGCCTGTATGCTAACTTCACTGGTTCGCTAACTGGATTTACGACAAACAGGTCCACTGCAGGAGTACACAAAGAGGCGCGTATTCCCAGTTTTGGTTCATTTTTTACAGCTTACATTAACGATAAAATGAGGAGTGGAGAACTTAAAACCTCGATATCTGGAGTACTGCTCCCGGTCTAATAATGATGGGGATCAAGCGTTGGTCAGAAAACCGACCGACTGATTGCAAAATATTGAGACAAATTACAGAGTAGAAAGGCTCAGTTTCAATATAAGTTTTGACAACCATTAAATTTGCATCACAGTGGTCCGGTTTTTATTGCTATCCCGTAGCACCAACTTCTCAAAGAGAAAAACGAAGAGTGGCGAAAAATTACTTGCAATTTAATAAATCTAGGAACAATATAGAAGAGAGAAGACTTCGAGTACAAGAACGCTCAGGAGTGTGGTTTTTCTAGTTTTATTTGAATACGGAAGAATGAGATTGATCAGAGGACTTCAAGTTTTGTTTTGAAAAGTGTGATGCTCCCAGAAAGTCCTTTCGTTGGGGGAATAAATTGTTGCCCTCATCTTTAGGAAGGGCTTTCCTGGTGGGTGCGTTAAATATAGTGGTAACATCCTAATGTCCATAGCATCAAAGCCATCAGCGTCCAGCATTCTTCACAGTTTGCAAAACATGCGCGAAAGGCAAACTCGTGAGAAACAGCCTAAGGTCCATCACGGTCGTGGACGCATCGATCAGATCAGTTGTTAGAGCACTGTTTTACTTCACAAAGACCAACGATTATTACGTTTCTAGACGATCTCACAGAGTTCGACTTCGTTGATAGATCTGCATTGTGGCAATGTTTGTTGACCAGCATAGCGCATGAGGAATGTGTGCTTGTTCTTAAAGAGTTGTATCGTCATACCTCAGGTCGCATTAGGGCTTATGGACAGCTTTCGCCACCGTTCGTTGACTCTAGTGGAGTACGACAAGACTGTACTATATCCCAATTTATTTTTGAATTCGTCATTGAGGATGTCCTACGGAACGTTTTGTTGGGTCTGTTGAACGGTGGAGTTGAACTCCTCCAATGGAACAGGGGTTTTAATTTGAAGTATGCCGATGACATCATCTTGCGCACCTGCAATGCACAATCAGCCCAATATGCGTTGAGCCGCTTGGTGATTGAGGTATCTAAGTACGGTAACTTTAAAGTGAAGCTTACCTCTTCAAGACTGGCAGGAGCCTGTGGCTCCGTTCACCCTTTGTGATGGCTACATAGAGATATTTTGTAGCTTTAAGTGCCTCGGGAATCTCATTGCAACTGATGGAGGTATTGGAGAGGAAATCAAATAAAGTATTGTAACAGCCAGGACAGGTCTGACGAAGCTGTAGAATTTGTTGTATTGCCATGACATCCGGTTTCGCTTCAAGAGAATGGCTATGGTCTTCTACCGTTACGAGAACTGGATTCTCCGCGTTGAGGATGCCCTACATTCCCTTTGTGGCTTGGACACGTTTCGCATATGCCTGTTCATCGTCTGCCTGTTCGTGATCTTTTTGAACGTGCTAGCCAAGACTGGAGGCGACATAGAAGTCGGACTATGAATTCACGTAGATATGAGAAAAAGTTGGCTTCGAGTTTTGCATCGGTTGGTGTTCCATGCCTTCGTGTTTGGGACCAAACAGATGAGGATTGACATTGGTCGTAAACGCTAAGTCATGGCTCAGAGTCGAAGTCAGTGTAGCGAATGCTGTACCGCCTGTCTACAGATCCCGTGACTCGTAAAAACAAAAACCGGAAAAAAATCATAGAATGTGTACAGTGAAATCAGAAAATCGTAGTATTTTCTGTTTACTGTTTTGCTCTTTTGCACATTCATTATTTAAATTTTGATCTGTTGGCACCATGTTTGCCTTCATGTCGATGCAATACATGTATATAAATAGGCACATGTGGTGGTGATTGCGGTGTTGAGTCATATCACCTATTACCTCCAACCATAGCTAGGGAGGACTTGGCAGACCCCAATCCGGTAGCCTAAGTGGACCCACACGAACCAGCTAGCGTTTCCATACCCCTTGGACCCTACGGCGCAATACCTCATGCCTTATTCCCGAGTTACTAGGAAAAACCCACTATATCCTATCAATATTACGAATACAACGGTGTTCAGACATCGAAATTTTTCCGCATCTATCCTCAACGGCCGCGTAGCAAGACCGACCTTACTACAATCGTGCATACTCGACCTTTAACCGATAGCACATTTGAGTCCACCAAGATTTATACATTAAGTGGCTTTCGAGGGCAATACACGTTCGTTATCCTAAACTACTGCTTGCAGAAACTAGTAAAAGACAAATTTATACTCCAATAGTGACTTTCCGCCGTCATGCTGGAAAGTGATTAAGATATTCCAGCCTACCGAAGTAATTCTGTAACTGGTTATTGAAATCTACATTTAATGTGCGCAACAATTCGCAGAGATAACCAGTCGCAAATAACACAAACGTCGGAATGGAAGACAAACCAAATCATTTCATAAATGGACTCACATTGGTTAGGTACAGAACACAATCTCCGGGCCGAAAGTCACAATGCAACTTCTGTTCACACATATGTTTTAGTAACGTGCCCTAAAACGGAGAAAAAAGACGAATAGATAACATTCCTTTACTGCTTTTTCCGGAAGTGAGATTACGGCCAATAGGTAGAAAAACGACAACGGGGGAGTCAAATCACCGAATAATATCGTTTTAATGCTGTTCCACGAATGGGTTCTGAAGTCAAGTGCTAAAAAGGAAAGCCACTGAGGACTCACAATGTTTTGGTTGTGAAACTAGTTCAGAAACAAGAATATTCATCACTTCGAAAACGAAGTCGAGTAGAAAATCGAGGCAATCATCGTCGATGCCCTGTATGCTCGACGAATATATAGGGTTTTTGTGTGGTTATCGCAGACAATCTACCAGCACTTAACAGCAGACAATAGGTGACATCTTCAAAAGCAGTACGTAAAAAATGAGGGAAGAAAAGCTCTGGAATATGTGTTATTAAAACGTGAGGCCTAGTAGGAACGATTTTTCGGTGAACTGACGCACAAGTTAACAGATATTTGTGGAAGCATATGATACAGTGAGGATTTGAACATGGCGTGATCATAAGCAAAAACTGATTCCGGTATTTGAGAGAAAGGGAAAGGAGAAGGAGAATATGGCATACAGAGCTGCCTTGCCATGTGATACGCCAGTGGCGAATAACTTGTTACCACGTGATACCTCAAGTGTTTGCTGACCAGTCGTAATATACCACAAACAGAGGAGCTCAGACCTCAGTTTCCATGTTATTCTCGCTTGCATCAGCCAGTCTGTAGGTTCACATCTGACCCAATTACAACTTTGACACTCAAACGCAAAACTACCCGGAATGGCGTGTGATCTTAGTACATTGTCTTATAGAGCACTGTTGCGTTCGTCTGCATTCTGCTAAGCGGATATACATATTGCAGAGAACAGCAGGCGTGTGACTTTATACGTCTGTTAGTATAAAGCCGATTAATGATAATTTCCCGCCACCTATATAACCATGGACTGGGCGTGTTTGGTTTGGTTTAGCCCGTTCAGTGTTTCACTAACCGGAACATCTGCTTCCATTGGGATATGCCACCTATGACCGTGTGTTTGGGTTTAAAATAGTCCACTTGAGTGCAAGTGACTTCATCACTAACCCAGAGTGAACTGACTACCGATAACACCAACAACAGTAAAAACTGGATTTCGTTTTTCCCACTGTATCCATTGGGAGTGATCTGACGGTTCTCTGAAGCGACTCTATTCCCTCATAAATGTCAACAAAGAAACAAAGCGTTGAGTTACATAGTGTAACCGGAATCAGTTTGCCTCATTTTCATTAGGTGCTCACTTCATTCTCGACAGTTCAAACAGAAACAAACCTTCATAAGATGGAAATATAACAGAAACGAACAAGACCAGTCAGATAGTGGCTCTGTAACCGATATGCGTGCACTGGTCTACTAAACATAACAGAATTCTATAGCGAACCGAGATTATATGCCTACTTGACCGGTTTGTCCTTGCTACGGTTGGTTGGAACTGGTAATTTCTGAGTAGCAATAGGTGCGACTGAACATTGGGGACAGGTAGATGGAATCCGCGGTTTTCAAGGAGGTACATGATAAACTTCTGCATTTTACGGTAAGGTCCACTCATTACCAAGGAAGAGACAAACTGGTAGTCCACCCAGACCCCTTGCATAGATCAGGATTGTGATGGTGAAGGGATAGTGCTTTGGGGCATTCATGTAGATGATACTGATGCTGTTGATAGCGTCAACTAACTGCATCTTTACTCATAAATTATCGGAAGCCAAGTCTTGGCTTGTCTGATGAGATCACTTTAGTAAAACTGTCCTTCATGTCCATACTCAAACTTACTGGTGCGTTCGGTTGCTCGATAATGCAGCTGTTTCTCCCTTTTATTTGCACGGCCGGGTGGAAATTTTTACTGGAAAAGGTGAAGATCTGGCCCAGGGAAGCAGTGGCTTCGTCACCGGTGGTGTTGGTATCCGGAACCCTTTGAAGACACTAGATATTTCAGCCACATTCTAGATGAGCATAGCGACAGACTTTTGGCTCTTTCTATTTAACCAATTGAAGTCACTCTTTGGGGGAGCTTGCTGCTCGTTCGCTTTCGCCGTGCAATTTTTACGAATAAAAGCGATTAAGTAAACGTTTGCTTGTAAGATTTTACCGACAGCAACCTCTTTATTATCTAGTTTGTCGCGAAATATAGGCATTGTTCAGACCAAATGTTTTTAAGGACTGAGCTGGTGATTGATCTATTCGGTAGGCAAACGATTCGAGCGGATAAGGTCGTGGCGTTTGGACGTGAATGTCGCGGGTTCGAATCCTCCCACCGCCGGTCAACTTCCCGCTTGGCAGCCCTCCGTTGGCCGCGGCCCCTTTCCTGAAAAATGATGCACATTATTATTTCTTTAATAAAGGAAACAATATAAAAAGTAAAACATTTTTCTTTCTAATATCCGGCCACGAATATTTTATGAACTTTGTTAAGTTGACCAAATAGACGCAATCCGTTCTCGATGGTGTTAACTGTCATTCATAACCCACCAACGTAACGACGATTTAGCGCGAGTCCGAGTTTGCTAACAATATCATTTGGTAGAATAGGTCTTAACGGACTACTCCACCTACCTGCCTGAAAGCTAAATGTGACATTAGATTATGGTCCCATGCAATGGAAAATTAGTGGACACAAAATTTATTGTTATAATATGCAATCAACGAATTTTTATATTTTTAGCCCTCAATAAACCACACTTTTCCAAGCATTCGTTGTCATCCTGTTGGGTTTGACATGAAAAGTTAATTGCACAGTTATCCCAAAGCGTTGATTATTCATTATCAAAACGCTGATTTTTGCAAACGACCTGAATCGACCATTAGTTTAGGTCGGTTTTGGTAATGTCTGGATTCTGAATCCATTCTTTTGCAATTCACTTTCGTAAAAATCTGTTTTCATTCGGATTCTGTAAGCAAATGCCATGACTGCTATATGTGTTTTGTGACAATCAGGAGAACCGAGACAGCGTACAAATCATTTTTCGTAGCATCTTCGAATCGTAAAAATCGTGCTTCAAGATGAATTAATAATACCTTCGAATGCAGAATACGAGAAACCAACTGTGAATTTCCGAAGACAAGAGGGAAGAACGTAGGAAAAATGATCATTATTTTAGCAAACCATTTAAAGACTGAATTGAACCCCTACATGGTTTTCATTAGGTAAAAGAGATGCACAACTTACTCCAATTGAGTGTACAATACATTTTGGGCGACCAGTAGTGCCAGAACTGAACATAATGGCCAAAGGATGATGGAACGGCAATTGTATTAAAAGCCGATCGGGTTTCGGATCGGTTTCCACGGATGAGGATAACGCGAGGAATTCTTGTAGACTACAGCTATCAGAGGGAGATGCAAGGGAATGAGCAGATTACCATTAACAAATGTTCTGCATTTGCTTTGAGATGGCACGAGGAGCAAGAAGAATGGAGAATCAACTTAAGCACTGCGAATCCAAAAGCCGCGACAAGACATCGATTTCCCCATGTTATACAGATCCAAATGTATTTAAGTCATTTGACTGTTCCGAACACGTTAACAAATTCAATCCTGGGAAACAAAACTAAGGGAACATGTGAAGAAAATAATACTGAGTTTATAAAGATCGTTTCGAAAACAATATGATGTTCGCCCATCGTAAGTGTAGTAGATTTTGCTTCCATCAATCCATTATACCAGTCAAAGTGTAACACAGTTTCGTGGACAATGCTGATTACTCCAATGGATAAGCTGACCGAAAACTGTGTGAGAAAGTCAGACAATAAGGACGGGCTAAAATTAGTCGATCGATGCGTGCTGATCGCAGAGGACCAATATAAACGACTTGGTTCTGACTAGTGAAAAATTTGTCAACTCAATTTGGATTTTCACATCACAGTTAGCGGGAACGGACAACAATGATCAAGATGTAGAATTGCTTGAAGGTTTCGGACACGAAACAGAGCAGATATCGAATCTCCTCCTTTGGGTTACAAAACATTTATCAGGAGCTAAACTTGTTCCAGAAAACTGATGAAATTACAGCGCGTGAGGGCATTTATTGTCACGATGCTTACACTTTATGGACTCGCTGATCTACTGCTGGTGTATACCCAACGAAAACCAAGAAATGGTATAAACATGTTTGAGTGAAGGGCAGCTCTGAAACTGATTTGAGTGAATAATAACCGACTCCTCAACTGGATGGAGGAGGCAAGGTTGTAGAAGCCAGGTACAAGATGCCGTTTTCCACACTTTCCATTAAACAACCGTAAAGCGGAACCATTACATACTTTGAAGAATAGCAACCCTAGTCGCCTAATTTGAGATGTTCCCAAAACGGCAGGATCGGGTACTGAGTCTGACTTGGAACCTTAATGAATAGCAAATGTAGAAATGGAATCAAATATCAGAACATCACATTTCACTTAGCCCACGCATCTGATTATCATAAACACCACGCATCATGGTCAATGTGTTGCTGAAATTCGTAAGAAAGTTGAACCATGTTTCCATTATGCGTTGTTGTATTTGGACGACGCGGCTGACTCATCCTCACGTTTAGGATGCAAACTCGATCGACAGCCATCCGGAGACAGCGGACGCCATGTCAAACGCAAACGATGGTCAACTATTCGTGGACAGCACAATTTAGAAATCCTGAGGTGGCTAATGAGCAAACAGGGAGTAGTAAAGTATACTTGAATTTTACCTGAAGGTGTCTGAAGGATCTCAACAGGACTGCGCAGCTACAGATCACCCATCACTGGAAATCGGGTTATGAACCCAGGTAAATTGTTCCATTCAAACCACCCGTGCGAATCAAAATCGCAGAGGAAGTTCATTTATCTCGCCGTTGGTCTTCCCCACCTATCAGAAGAGCCAATCACACAGGAGTACGTAGAGCAAAAAACCGTGCATCTCGAAAACACTTAAGCAGGTTTGCGATCTCTAAGGTTAAGCTCATTTTTACGTCAGCTCCAGAGAGAGCTGAGCACATAGCTGATGTGTACTGCAAAACACTCAGAGTTAAATAAGGTTTTGTCAGCGCTTACCTGTTTGGCACATTATTGATTAGAGGTCGAAGCTTGCAATCGACTTGATACCTACAGCGCAGGTATAACTGTTCGGGAATGATGTGCACCTTTTTCGAGTGCGCATTGTTTTCATTCAACGGGGTCTCCACCATCGAAACGTCATCTGGCCGCATTTCAGGGAGCAGCAGTTCCAGGAAAGGAATAAAAACAACTCGTACGGGTTTCGGGTCAAGTGCTTCGACTATAGCACGAACTTTCTCCAACTGATCAAATTTCTTGCCACGATAAACCGTAGAAGTAACGGTAAATAAAACAGTAGGTTTAACCATATCGAACCGTTGTATAATACCCTGGTTTCAGATAAAGGGACGAGAGGCAGAAGTGAAACGGTCATGTGTCGTGGAAACCAGACTGTTGTACAGTAAATCAACAACAAAGGTTGGATATGTGCAGACATTCAATGGTCAGCTTGGAAGATTTTCATGAATGATCATAACTACTAAGGTTAACTTTAGCTGCCGTCATTAGCAGCAGTCCGTACGGCGAACCATGTGGCAAGCGGTTTTATACGATGAGAGCAAACATGATCTATCAAATTTCCACTTGTCCGGTTTGGGAAAATTAATGAAAAATACAAATGGGAGTGCTGATAAAGCTGTCTATCCTCATAACTATGTACTTCCGACAAAATGGAAAATAATACATATACCACTGGAAACCGATGAGCGAGTCGTACCGGTTGGATAATGCAACTTTTCTCCTTGTACCTTACATTGCACCATAAAGAGATGAAATATAAAGTTCTACGGCCGTTGATTGGATTCGATTTCCAACAATTAAGATTGCATGACCTAACCGCCACGGAAATTTTCTCAATCCCCGAAGTCCAATTTAAGTCAGACGCGAAAGAGGGATGGATGGTGTTTCAAAACCCCATTATCGCGAACTCCAACTCTAATGCCTTCAGTCGACCTTCTCGATTCTTGTTTAGTCCCGTTTCACCTAATCAAGCGAGAACGATTAAAATAACATCCGACCTTTCTACACAATCGTTTCGTTTATTTCTCGTGATCAAACCGTTCATACAGTTAAACACAAGATAGAGCTCATTGATCGATTGTCCGCCGTCTCTCTTCACTTCGAACACCGCCCCTGTACGCTTCTGAACGTATCACGAAAACTAGATCGCTTATTTTTTGCTTCCGAGTAAGAGCCAATGGCCATTTCTTAACCTTTGCCTCCTGGCTTACAGCCATTCAGGTTATTAGCCCGTGCACGTTCACCCGAGTACCGGCGGGTTTGTTGGGCAGTCCTGTTTCCCACTGCCCGGATTAGGGGTTTCGCAAGGACTTCAAGAATCTGGGAATCAAATAGGTTCCAAAGAACATTCTCCGGATCAGTGGGACCGCGTATTGCCAAAGCCAGAGTGGGGTGGTACTATTGTATCCGCTGTTTCTGTGAGAAATATTCTACCGACAGTAACTTCATTATAGTAATTGGTGGATGGTTCCGAGATGGCTACTTGTTCTGAAGGTTAACGAGAATGTCCAAAAAGACTATGAGTCTCAAATAGCATCTGATGATTAAGTCCTACTCACTGCCCTCTAGCGGATGAGGCATATTCACGAAAGAGAGAAGACGACGCCAAATACCCGATTCTCTCCACAAAAGTGGCTGGATTTTGTCTTTCAGTCTAGGAGAAATGATTGGGCTCTGGCTCCAAACCAGTTAGGGGTGGAATACGAACCATACGATACCATACCTTCGGAGATGTATGACAACGGTGAACTTGACATCAAGGATGTCTCCCCCCGCCCAAGGAGCGTGTGAACTGAGCAATCAGTCACAACTCTCCAATAAGTTGCGGGACCACCAGGTTTTTTATCGCACTATAGGTTAAATCATTTGGTCATCGGCTTGGACTAGGGGCCCTGAATCAATCGCCTATTTTACTTTCGGAAATAGGGTTGCATAAATTTCACAAGGATGGCAATAGACAGCGGAAAATCCGGTGGAAGATGAATGAGTAAGCGTATGCATGTTGAACTTTATATACTTTCTTTTCACCTTTCCTACTCATTTTTCTCCTGTTTTCATGGTTACGATGACCCATCATCTATGAACACAATAGTTATATATATATATATATATGTAATGTCTTCTACTCTTGCACGAAACAGCTGAAATAATAATTTAGGTTGCACCTGCAAACAGGTAATTTTGACGAGTGACAGCATCGCATATCCACGAAACCTCGTTGTTTGAGTGTTGTTTAATTGTGCTTCTATCGAACGTTGAAACACTACTGTTATAAACCATGATCAATAAAACAACGGATTCCAAAATTCAATTAATCGTAAATATGTAGCCTCACTTGAGCGCCAAAATCTGGTGACGCTGATGACCATATGGCCCCAACAGATGTGGCAGCCAAATAGCATACTACAGCCTCCATACAATTGGGCAACAAACCTGCAACAACGGAAAAGGAAACAAAAATTGCCTGAGCAAGATGCAAAAGGTGAAGATCAACTAATGGAAAGTGTACTTGCAAATATCACATGTGCATTCAGACCGTGGATATCTGTTATTCTAAATCGATTACTAAAAAGAACAGTAAATGATTACGTAAAAAGGGATACCAAAATACTAGGCAATCACTTTAGTGGGTTGTGGCGTTTTTTAAGCAAAAGATTTTAGCATCACACACCACTTACAACAATTTGTCGCTCAGGAAAGAAAAAAGAATGCACCAAAAACAGCAGCGTACCAACAAAAAATGACAAAAAGTTCGCGAGGTTGATTCGGAGAATGTTATTGGAACGAAAATAGGTCGCGACTTTGATAGACTGAAGTGATCGGCGGATCTAAAAAACCAAAAAGCATGCCGACGAGCAAATGGAAATCAAAATAGATAAACTCAGATCAAGTCCTCGACCGGACCGAAGCAACATGGCCGGCGGACATAAAACGAACAGCATACAAGTAATCAAGTGATCAAACAGGCAGAAATCTACGGACAAAAAATCAATTCCATCGCAATTAACGAACGATTGAATAGTAAAAGGGATTTTAGATTTTTTCCCCCGATGTAGGACGTTATCTCTGCTGATTTTGAGTAGATTATCCGATTATCGCTAATGCTTTTTCACTGCTACATTTCTGAAGTATCCGCACTATGGACGCTGGTTTATTTGATTTACGAAATCAGCGGGAAACTATATTTTTATAAACAGGAACACCGAAAATTTTGATAGTTCACATAAAACCTTCAGAACATACTGCATTAATGTGTGACAAAAAATGCGTCGAGATGAACACCTTTTGAAGGAGGAAGGAGAAAAATTCAATTACCGACAAAATACCCTATTCATAAGAGACAAATGAACGAAGAATAGTAAAAGAATATGCGTTGGAAAATGAGTAAAAAAGAATCACGGAGAGGAAGAAAGATTTCCAAATGAAGAATGCCACTGGCTGTGGCACATCGTTGCATAATTTATCATCTCAAACACTAGCGGAAGAGGATCAGGGGACCACAACTCTGCAGTTAAACTTAAATACACGGGCCATTACATTCGTTAGGATTTCCACACCTTTGCGCCGTATCATCAACTGACCACTTACACTCGTCTTCCAGCTATTAGTTGCCTCGGCGAACAGCGTACAGCGTGACAGGCGGCGTGCGGGCATGTGTAATACATGTTCCCAACCACCCTAATCTACTTGCATTCGGTGCTCCTGCTAAGGGTTGAACCCCACGGCCCGGTACCATAAAGTTAACTTCTGAGTTTCTGGGAGATTCTTCCATTCATTGTCCCAGAAACACCACAAAGACATCAGCATTCAAAAACAAACAAACTTCGCGCATATTTTTCTTCAACGGACGCTTTCGGGGCCGTTTAGCAGAACCAACACTACTGATGTTGATCGACAACAATAACGTCACAAAATAGCAAAAGCCGATCAAGCCTTCTGTATTCGATAAGACCCCAGGTGAGATGCAAATAATCCAGTTGCTCAATTTACTTTCTTCATCCAAATTCTGATTTCCAAGAACAAGGTATGGCTTTTCGCCAGTGGATGATGCAAAATGCATCCCAACAATATCCGCACTGTCCTTTAGATGATCGAGGAGTATTTCGACGTTAAATGTTCTTTCACTTAGAAGCGTAAGTATCATCTTCGTGTTCTAGCTCAGAAAATTCACTCTCCAAACAAATATAAATCTCACTACTTTCACATAAGAAGAGAATGATTTCTGCAATCATCTCAATTGTAAGCGTGCGAGGAAAAAGTAAGAGAGAGAAAGTAAGTAAGTAAGAGCACTTCTTGTGGGGAACCTGAGTGAAAGATCCCCGGAAGCACGAACTTGGCTGTTCGCATAGAGGTGTGATCAGTGAATTTCTGCAGCATACCATACAGTGGGAAGCAGCATCACAGAGGTGCACGATCGACAGAGTCGAATGCCGTTTTCAGATCAACAAAGACAGAGATCGTGTAGATACGGAAGGTATTGCTATTTTCTGACGTCTATCGCACAAAGCAGACGTGATTGATACAAGCCAATCGGGTCGGAAGTCGGCTTGAGTCTTATACGTACACCATTTTGAACAAGCTAAATAATCGGCGAAGAATAATGAAAGATAGAATTTCGGATGCGACGCTTATTTCCTGTGGTTTTCACAGGACGGCCTATCACCCTTTTCTTAAGTCGATTTACATGAACCCTAAAGAGATAAAGTTCTTTCCCCAGGTAGACCAAAGGAGTTTTGCTGTTTCTAAGACTAGTACTCCACTATGATCTCTGAAAAAGGACCAAGATGCCCTTTGTGGTCAAGCAACTTGATGCCTTTAAGGAAGCGTATCTCTCCGCTAAGGTTTATGACTGATTGGAGGCCAATAACTGTCTACATTATTTGACCTACAGACATTAGTGAAGGAGATAAGCCAACCAAACTACCCTCTAAAATATTTTGCTCCACTCTTCAGACGTCGTTCTTATGGATGAACCAGCGGATGGCCGGATTTTTTGATCTTAGGTTTTGTGGAACAGTACTTCTAATTAGTTACTGCACTTATGAGCAGTGCCGATGAGTGCAATTTCTCTAGTTTCTCCAGATTTTGTTGTCGGCCGCCGTTTGCGGTCAGCTGACACCTTGCTTACTGGATGTGGGATCGATCCTGGTGGGATGGACCCTAGGGCATCTAACATAACAATCTAAGTCGAAGATAACGGTCACTAGTGGGGCACACGTTGCCTGGGATCGAGTGTAGCGCATGCAGCTGCGTGGATGGCACCTGTGATCTGCTCCTAGTGTGCGATCACAACTCGGATACTTAGGTGCGATGAAAACCGCACAGAATTCTCCGACTAGGACACGGATATCCAACTGTCGTCTAGACGTGCTTGTTCCACACGAGTAATTCTCATATTGGTGCGACCACAGATTGGAGGTAAACAAAAGTGAATGCAGATCAAGGTGTGCTCTGAGTTCACGGAAGTGGATCAAAACGATCGACAATCTTCCGACCGATCCAAGCCAAAGTTCGTAAAATGAGAGGGGGTGCCGAATTACGGAAATCGCTTTGTGGGACGAAAGCTTTCGTTCAGAATTGATCTGAATGAGGTGCACTGTTGTCGACTGAAAAGGCAAACAGGCCTCTGATGTACCGTCCCTTCATAACAGCCAGCTTTGTGGCTGAGAGCATCAGAAACAACCACAACATGCACTAAACGAACGCGTCGAATTAATTTGAACAATTTAGGCACAACTCAGCCATAAGGGGAGCTGCAGTCAGTGGACGCACACACAGGTACGACGCACAGCCAATGGAGCTTCAGCGGGTTACTGGTGACATCTACAGACTTGTCCAACCGGACTGCACACAAGCGACTACTGACTGGGTTTCAGTCCACTGGTGCATGCTCGATTCTCGAACTTGAAACGATACCGATGCCAATGTGATCATGAAAATATGAACCCGGATGACCTGATACGGGAAGAGTGGAGTGAAAAGAGAGTATGTATGAGCTTCAAAAAGAGATTACGAAAATGGGGTCTTCTACAAGCTTTTCGCGGAAGCAGAACAAAAACTGAAACTAAGCGTTTCAAGAATCCTAGCCAGAGCATGCTGTTGTCCTGTCCAGAACCATGTGCGAACGCTGAAGGTAGCCAGGCGAAAGGAATATTTAAGCTAAAACAGTGCGTTTAGATTGATCTGCCCATCCATCAATAATTTTTTTCGGATAAACCCATGGTACCTCATTTACTAGTTGCATCCTGGATGTACGTCGGAAGAACAAACCTAGGGAATATAGCAACAGAAAGGATGTCATTGTTGTTTGGGCAAATGATGCTTTGTGGCTTCTCACATATCAGGGTTCTTTCATTGGGAATCATCACTGGAGCATTTGGCACAGATGTCTGATGCTTACGGTCATGAAGCATTAATTCGCTACGAGGTAACGACCGAGGCTCTTGCCAGGAAGCTTCTGTAGATCTCTCACATAAGATCTCGTTGTTCTTACGCTGTCTTTGCTTTCTCTGGTAAGCGAATTAAATATCCCCTGTCGGTTCAAAACCTACACTTCATGCACCTAATAAGCCGACACCACTGGGAAGAGACAGCACGTTTTGGTGTGAATGCTGTCTGGCTAAGATGGGTGCAGAAGATCCAATGCAATGCGTGGACATCAACCATAGTTGAGAAAAACCCCAGGTACTCTACCCTTGTATCCATGTAGTGAAAGCTTTTTGATAGGTTAACGGATTTCTATTATTTGCTAGCTTAAATGACTTCACCAGTGCCAACGCAGTTTAGCATACAGAACCATGTTTTACCCAAGCAACTGATTCTTTTGAACTGAAGTAAGTATGGTCTCCACCTGTTGGTTTGCTAAACATGGTTGTGCCTCTGGAGTGAACAAGTTATCCCGCACAGTCTTCTGGGTGTCGAAGAAACGAAAGCCATCAGACCACGCCAAACTGCATTCTTGCGGTGACAAAGATAAGGTGGCTAGAAGACAAGCAAAATAGTAGGCTGCCTGTTTCAACTTTTCATAACAAGCTTTTATTAATCTGAAAACTGAATTTCACTAGAATGTAGAAACAAAAATCGGAAAATTCGAAGTTAGTCTTTTTGTTTTATGACAGAGAAAAATCATAACATTCTCTGTAAAAATGCAGAGGTCAAAACTCGAAATAAGTGTTCATTTTACTTCAAAGGGAACAGAGTAATCTTCACCCACCTGCGACACGACAGCCGGAAACGACCCCAGTTTGAAGAAGGGCGTGCGCCACAAGTTTTACTTGTTCTTTGAGTTGGCCGTAGGTCAGACAAAGTACCCGGTATTGTCCTTCGACTGAAAACAAGAATAGAGAAGACCAAAATAAAAAGCGTGCGAGTTACGCAGGTTGTTCCGAAAGGCTGTTTGGTGGTGGGGCAACAATAGCAAGTGTGGGCGACCACTGAAATCCAAAATAAAACATGACGTTAATTGGATTTGTCACGCTGTGTTCAGTAAACTTTATTGCCGTTATTATTTTTGTAATACAATGATTTGCGGTGGAAACCAGGTGGTATTATCAACAAAGATCCCCGTACACTTCCACTTCTCGTGTTCCGTCCAGATTCTGCCTTGCCTTACTCCTCACTAAGAATCGATCCCAATTAAAAGATGGTTAAAGCTTATCCTCACTAAAGCTGTCAATGCGCATCATTTGTTGCTGTGTTGCAATGTTTGTCGTTGACTACCCCACCTGGCTAGCATGGCTGTTCAGAGCACCAGCCTACCAAACGAACGATCAGCACGAAACTGAATCCAGCCGAATGGTACAAACTAGGAACTCAGGTGGTGCTGCCAATATCGAATTAAACGAACCCCTAAATATTACCACGTTTTACGGCTGATGCATTCATATCACATCCGCCAAAGCCAGCATCGTAATATAGCGTATACCGTGTAGGCTAATTGTTTCTACTACTGTTATTCAATAAATTCACTCTGAGGATAATGTGAACAATCACCAAAGTGGAGTTGGATTTATTGATTGAATTGTAAAATACGTTATACCAGCACTGATCTCAATTAAATACACTGGGGTAACAAAACTTTGCTCTGATGCTCCAAAACAATATGAGCGTATCATAACGTGGTGTGACTCCAGACTGAGTCGGTCTATGGGCAATAACTGGTTCTCTGATTATAAAAGTCAACCAAAGATTCACATGATTGAAAATGATTGACAATGATTGCTAATGATTGATAATGAATGACAAAGATTGATAATGATTGAGGATGATGAGGATGATGAGGATTATGAGGACGATGAGGATGACGAGGATGATGAGGATGATGGGGATGATGAGAACAATGAGGATGATGAAGATGAGGAGGATGATGAGGACGATGAGGATGATGAGCCTGATGAGGATGATGAGGATGATGAGGATGATGAGGATGATGAGGACGATGAGGACGATGAGGATGATGAGGATGATGAGGATGAGGATGAGGATGAGGACGATGGGGATGATGAGGCCGAAGAGGATGATGAGGATGAGGATGAGGTTGAGGATGAGAAGGAGGATGAGCATGATGAGGATGATGAGGATGAGGATGATAAGGATGATGAGGATGATGATG
>LUCM01004621.1:6977-24400 GCA_008360955.1 Fasciolopsis buskii | reverse complement strand
TCCTGGAAAACCTACAGGGTTCAGACTCCTAGACCTCAAAATGTTTTGTTGTCCACCGAGACCCGTTTCGGGAGTGATCTGTCTGCAGATCACTTTGGACAGCATAATGAAACCCTCCAACATTCCAAAATGCCGTCACGGTTGGTGTGCCTGTCAGAATTGTAGTCACGCTTATTCGTGTGCACTTCAGTCTTACGACTTCACGAAAGTGGTTATTGTAAGCGCTTTACAGTGGTCATCGTGTGAAAGAAAAAATTCTAAAATTAGTCGGTGCGGTCGGCAAACTCCATTAGATTGAATAGAACATTCAGGAAATTATCGAATGGCACAACCGACCAACCCTTTCAGATGTGGAGAGTGTTGTGTAGACCTCCGCAAGATATGAATCCATACATTGAGACGAACTAGACGCCATGTGCAGCGATTACAATAATCGCTGAAATTCACACATCTGAAGTACATCAAGATTTGACTAACACCACCCTTGGCTAATCAGAATGTTAACAAGAAAAAAAGAGAGTTTGATATCAAAAATGCATTATCTGCTGTTGATTTTGCAATGACTGGATAAATCAGAGTGAAAAATTCACTTACACACTATACATCCAAATGTCTTTCTTACGATGCGGAATCTAATCGGCAACCTCTTGTCTACCAGACGGAGGCCCTACAATTTAACTAACGTGGGCTTGTTTCTCTAGGGAAGCGAAAGGAATATAATAGTTAGACAAATTAATTTTAGACCCAGAGCGCAAGTAATATCCTCATTCCATATGGCGTTTCGCTTATGTTTATGTCTCAAAAACAACGGAACATTATGCTTTTGATGTTAGATCCCTTTCTTCGTTATATGCACTTTGGCTGGCCAAATGCATTATCAGTATCAATTTGTTGTACTGCAGATTTTGCTTGGATTTCAGCGGTCGTTGTACTTACCGCACATTAATTTCCAGTTCTGAACATAAGCTCGGCCGAAGCAAAACAAAAATCGTTCAAAAGCAGCATGTATAAGTCTTAACCGGTTTGTTGGTGTAATTTCCCTTGGTACCTCAAAAGCAACAGATAATTTCTAAAATCTCTAGAAAGAATCTGTATAATTAGTCGGAACTCCCTCCATTTGTTCAACATTGGAATTATGTTCTGGACTCGGTAACTGAAAACGCCGTCCGTAAAATCCCACTTGAATCCACCTTAGCATCAAATGGATCACCAAATTTCCACTGAGCTTTTATTGTACTCCCCTTTTCACCTTCATTAATTTCACGAATGCTTTCAAAAATGCCTCATAAGACGTTAATATAGTGAGAGAAATCCGGACTCATGGCTCCAAACGAATGTCTGCACTTTCAGTTTAATTAATACACAACCTAAACGTTCACCCTAAAGCCGTCTTCCGGTGGCAGTCAGCCATCAAGGAAATAGGTTTTTCATTTCTTGACCTAAATCAATGACTCTGTGATGTTGAAGACAATAGAGCTTAGAAAGTTACCAGCCACAGTTGCTGAAAGGACTTGGCCAGTTTTGACTTGTGAAAATAAGCGCCTGAGATTACTGGCGTCGCCTCTGCGTGGTTCATCAACCCGTGGGCGTTTCTCCTTATTGCTTGTGCTTTTCTACCGACCCAAATATCAAGATGGATGTTATTATTTTTGCTCGTCGCAAGAAAAATTGTCTATCAAGAAAAATTGTAATTGTTCAGACTGATGATATGAAGTTTAAAGGCCACTGTTTAGTGGTCCGTTTCGTACTCATTTTATTCATCCACCTAAATGATTTTATGTAGTCAAAACCAGCTAAACCAAACACATGACAAGAAGTGCCCTTCACTAACCGCCAGATTTGTGGGCTGTCAAATTTCGAGGCAAATATTTGTCTTCGTTCTGAGTAAATGCAAAACCTGCTGATCAGTGACGGCTTCAGATATTCTGCTCCCCTATAACTTAACCCGATCGTGATAGTTGGATGGATGTTTGATAAGCCATCTAAAGTACAATGCACATCACATGCGGTTAATCTGCAATAATGAACTGAATAAAACCAGGTAGTAGGAAGTGAAAGTCGAAAGGCATAAAAAGTGCCACACGTGATTATGCTACTTGAAGTGCGATGACTAGTGCAAGGAATTTATTGCTATATGCTAGACGTTGCAGGGTTGTTATGCATAATTGATCGAGTCTCGTGATCGTGACCATGTGAACTCCATCACCTGAATGTGAAAACTGACTAAAGGATTCCTGCGAAATCCGTGTTAATAAAAAAGAATTAATCACTTCTTTTCCAAATGTTTCAGTAAAAACCGACCGTTTTACAACGCTACTCATAAACGTGAAAATTTCTTACAACAAATCGTGCAGTCACCAGTTTCTGTATGGGATTAATGGTTTTGGTTTATCTAGGCTACATCGTTTGTATAATAGGATTTCGTTTCTTATATAATTAGATTAAGGTGAGTCAAGGAAAGTAATCTATCTATATGTCATGAGAATCATTCTGGACACACCGTCGATCGTGGGAAGAGATCCTACGAGGCTAATGATAAAACAAAAGAGCACTCGACAAATCCAAATCAAAAGCCACTGTTGTTTGTCTATGAAGCTATACTGCGCTCGGTATTTTCTTCTTTTTTCCCAGGGAAAGTCTCAAATGGATTTTATATTTGTCTCAAAGTTGTAAGGGATGTGTCTAAAATTGACAAGAAACTGAATCCTAGGTTCATAATTGAGATCTAAAAAGGATTACCACTGGTTTAGTCGGTTGTGGTCCCCAACAACTTTTGCTTTATCCTTCTTCAATCAGCGACTCTGAATGGTTTCACTTGGTCACCTACACTGATCTGCTTTCATCGCGTTGATAAGTTCTATTGGATCGTGTAACACGAAGATTTTATCCACACGGAGTCAAAGTACGACAGTGAAATATTTCATCTGAAAATTTGTTTGATCATTTAATGTTGCTCCCAGTTACAAGTACTTCCTTGAAACCATGAAAAAGGGACTTCATCATTGATAGGAATCGTCTGTCTTTTGTTTGTAGATAACTAATTAATACACTAGCACACAGGAAATTCAGGCTTATCACATACTGTGTCAAATTTGTGTTTGGTTATCATAACAAAATTTAGAAATGCAAGAAACCAAAATCTCAACAGAATTTCCAACAAAATTCAGATGCGATAAAACTTGAGTCCACATTTCTTGATTCCGATTGAGTAGGCGTTAAAGCTGGCTGATTCATTATCGGTACTAAAAGAAAAAAGGCAAAAGTCGAAGGGGGGGATGCGATGGCATGTAAGAGGTGGATTGGGTGAACTAATGCGAACTGAATGAACACGAAAAAAATGGTCAATTCCCCCGCCCTTTTTTCGGATTCCCTCACGAATATCTTACTTTTGCGAAGTAATTCCATTTCTCTGGCTTCTAAAGTCATTGGTTTCGCAACTGTGACAGTCATTGAACAGGCATTCTCCCCATTCATATCGCTGGCGTTGCGGTTCGCGGAGGGTGAGATATCTAAACGTGTGATCAATAAGCGACTCTTCCGTCGTACGGTTGACATTGCGAATTTTCTCTAGTTTGTCACAAATCACCGTGTTTGGCGCTTTTTCTCTTTTCCAGTCGTCCTTCCTTGTGTCAAGTTCTCTTCCTGTTTCACTCGCCTCTTCTTAACTTGTTTGTCCCTTTCGAGTCCGTTCACTCCGTCTGACACTCTTCACCTGTTTGTGAACCTGCCAAGATGAGATCTTGATCAGATTAAATGGAAGACAGGTCAGATGTTAGTCGGACTATGGGATTCCAGTTAGGTTTACAAAAACGGCTTGACCGTAGCTGAGTGAAACAAACTGAAATTGTGGGTGGCCTTGGAGTTAGTTTGTTTGGGCCATTAGAGCCTAAGTTTTGCTGTTAAAGACATGGTCCCGATAAATCTGATTACCCGTGCATGTGGGGGGAGTGTGGAACACTGCGGATAATGTTCTTTCGTTGGGGGGAGCGGTGTAATGGGTTGTCTGCATCTCCCCCCCCCTTTAACTTTGAGTATGTAATTGTTGAAGCTGGCTCACTTTGGTTTTTCTGTTTCTTTGCTTTCCAGGCCAACCACGCAACCCCTTGGATGATCACTGTCTCAGTGCATGGCACATTTTTATTTTAGATATATTCTATTACACGGAAAAGAAAACAACAGATTAGATCAAGGTTAAAAGTCAGTTGAATCTGAGACCGATTGTAGATTTACAAAGCAACCCGGGAGGGTAATTGCCAGTATGTGCGTTCAACATTTTAACCTGCCTATTCAAAGGGATTGCGACTAAAGCTTTTTGGGTGAAAATGTCCCAAGCAAATAGTTTATTCGAGACATACAATAGGATTGCCAACTAGCATGTGAGCTTGCATTCATGCCCACGAAAAATCTGGTTCTTCTGGCTGATCTCGCCGGCGAGATCGTTAGTTTGACTATAAGACAGACCGTTATCTCCATGTTTATCGTTAATCATTGCTTCGTTTTGAGAAAGAGTTATATAGACTGTCCTTCCCTTCATCTTTATTCCCCTGTAATCCAAATAGGTCTTTCGAAAATATTTTTACATTGTAAACTGCCTGATGACCTCAAGATTAATGGCTTACAGGAGTTACTTCCAAAATGAACGTTGGAGAATATGAGCCAACCGTTTGAAACCTTTAGGAAAATGTCCACCAATCGGATACGAAAATTTCCTAATCATTCTCACTCCAAAATCAGTTCGAAACATAAAGTCAACTTAAATGTTTACTGTTCGACTCAGGCGGTATTTTACTAGCCAGCCATAAAACAGCGGTCGTTGCAGTGGAACTAGGAAGCAGACATCACTTGCACATTTGGCCGAACTGAGCTGACCAACAAACAACGTATCTTTGAATAAACTATCGTAGTTGCCTAAAAACTGCGTAATTATTGTTATTCCATAAAAATGTCATGATTCCGTGGGCGTATGGAATAAGTGGAATCAATCCGAAAGTCAAAAGCATTTGTCAGCAGGCGCAGAAATCTCCCACATTTCCAGTTTTGTGTACCTTCAGTTTTTTTATTGTACCTTTTTATTTCATCTGGCTATTTCACTTCCTCGGAATTTTCAAAACGCATCTTTGATGGCAATAACTCTTGTGGTTTAGTCGAACCGTGCTTCGCTTGTTCAGTTTAACTCCAGCGTTGTACACAGTGTTAAAATCAGGGAGTCGTAACTGTTATGAGAGAACTGTCATCTGTTCATCGGCATGATAAGTCTGTCAAAATATGGCGCTGGTTATTCCACAGGTGAGTTTTTAACAAGATGATGTTTTATACATTCTACTATAAATGCCAGTGTAATCATGATCTTAGAAACAGTCCTTATGAAAAATAAAATTAACGTACAAGTTAATGTTGAAGTGGAACTAACTGGTTCCTGGATTCAGCGAAAGTCAGTGACCAATTAGTAATAAGTATGCAGTTACATCTAATGACAGATAATCTGTGTGTCAGTTAATGCATAAATGGGTTGAATGTACATTTTGTGGAAGGAGTTGTCACGCATTTTTGAGGCGTGCTTTCAGAGAATAGGCGGTAGCAGACAACGATCAAACACAGGTTATCAAGAGAAAGCTGCTCATCAGTAATGTAACTGTTCAATGTAACGCCTGATCTTGATACAACTTTGATAGATTCACGTCAATTTGTGCAATCGTCACAAAATAATCTGGCAAATATTACTGAAGAACGACAGGTGCAATATTACGCAGGGATGTACAAAACGTTCACTTCAAATTTACGGGAATTCGAAGGACTTAACGTGCAGTAAAAAGAAGCATAAACGCCTTGTTTTCAGAAAGCGTTTTAGGGCAGGTTTAGACCATGATGGTGGAATGATGACACCGAGGTATTTCGGTGATCTCGCGGTCGGAATATTTTGGTTAGTAATAAAAAAGAGAAAATCAGGTGGACGCCACTGAGAAGCCAGAGAAAAATGTCATTGCTTCCGGATAGGTTGAGAGATAGAGCAAATGTAGATAATTGGACCACGGAAGTTAGAGAGCCAGAAAATTGGACATTGTTGTCAGACCTAGAACCAAGGAAAATTTCAATTTGTCCTTCATTACTGATCTATTTGTGGTTATGGATGAATTAAAAAGACCAGCAATTCAAGATGGCATGGGGTGAAATAATTCCCCTAAACACGCCCGGAATAAATAAGAATACAGTCGGATAATTTGCCTTTCACGGTAATAACCTGAGCCCTATTGGTGAAATAGTCTCATCTATGTGATACTTACGGTTGAGCTAAACCAAAGCCATGAACTCCTATAGGAGATGCATTACTGTCTCAAAATAGCGCCTCTCCAATTCCAGACTTAATCGGAATAACCCACGACAAATCCCAAGATTTCCAGGCATTGAGCACAGTAATAGTGCCTGAACTGAAGCGGGCTCATGTAATGGCGTAATGTTGTGACTAGGGAAAAAAATGAAACCTGGTAACCCTTTGCAATCACGTGTTGTATGGAAAGGGGTTAATTGACTTCACATAATCTCACCTACTTAGCCAAAGTTTTAGTGATCGACCTTTCATTACCATGTTCTTCACATTCCTATTTTTATTTATGCAGCATCTTCACAAAAGACAGAGGAGCTGGGACCGTAATAAAAATAAGTCACTTTGATGCCATTCAGACTGGAAGGATACTGAATCAGTAGTACATTAGTCGATTAGAATTAAACCTACTACTTGGACCATTTTTAAATATTTTAAATATAGAAAAAATGTGGCATGATTTATTTATCCAAATTCTCCATCACAACCGAGAAGCAGTAAATGACGCGAAGAAATGAAGACAAGTTAGCGTATAAACAGCGACCATACTAGATCAGTTTGACATTAACTACGGTATGTCAAGTGTGATTGCGTATGTTTACACTATCCAACTGTTAATATGATAATAAGCCAAGTCCCCACCTCTGCTGCACAGCGAAACAAGTTACCCTCCTACGAGCTTACTCGGCCGACTATAGTCAGGAACCAAGCTCACGCAAGACCCATGCTTTGACTAGATGGACTTTCTCAGACCGAGTTGGCAGTGAGCTAGATTTTCTTGCCTTCGATGTTTTTGATTTCCCTCTGATTGTGTTGCCCCGATAGCCCTCAGTAATGGTCCGAACTGCAGCTTTCGGTGACAGAAACCGAGCTGTCAAAATGGACTGATCATTTCCTGTTTATTGCTAATGTGGCCAATGCATATTGCGAAAGCCAATGACATAATCACTTTCACTTCTTTGGACGAACGATTCCAATTGCCTCATGCCTTCCACCCGTTCCGGTGGAATTCTCATTTACAGTAGGATTTGCAAAGAAATTGTTATGGCAGTCGACTCCGGTTGAAGACATCGTTTTGAATACGAAATCAAGCAGTAGTATATTGGAGACATTGTTCGTATTCCACGGCCTACTTTTCACTGCTGCCCACGGGTTTTGGCCGATGCACAGAAAGTAACTTAACCATGTATCATAAATTGGGTTGATCTTACCTGGCACGTATCTCAAATTGTTCGATCCATCCCCAAATGCATTTTTGATCAGGGTTTTTATTTTCGTATTGCTAGTTAACTAAGAATCGACGTGTAAGGGAAGAGTGCCTGGGCGGTTAGAAGTTAGCATGGAACTATGCTGAGAATATTTTTAATATTATCGCGAGTTTTCTTTAGGTTTAACGTCTGTATTGCGGAAGAAGAGCTGATTTTGATGATTAGAAACAGTTATTGTTTTTATTGCACTGTCGGAGTGGATGGTAGATGCCAATATTTACGAAGTCACGATAGTTTGGTCTTCTAGGATAGTACTGCACGTTATTAAAAGCGGATGCTTTTGCCTCACACTTCAGAATTCACCATTATTGAAATCGGGAGTTTGAAAGATCTTTACGGCAAACCTTCGACTGGACTTCCGGTGGAATTTATCGAAGGTTGTTTTTCGGATTTATGAACGACGTGGTCTGTCAGCACCTTTCGGCCAATTATTTGGGTATAGCAAACTTTCTTATTGCTTTTTCTCTATCTTGGGTGATAACACTGGCGCACATGGACCAACGCAGCTAAGTAAGTCCAGGTAAGGCCACAAAATCTTGTAATCACTCAGTTTCACTCAAGCCTCCAGAATGCTATTGTTTTCATCTGCATTTGATTTACGCTGTTGGAAACTTGCTTTAAACTTACGAAACCCCATTTTCTATCACAGAATTTGTCTCAAATTGGCCAGCGCCCGTTTAAGTCGCGACAGCCTGCAACCATTACAGTCGTCACTAGCTACCGTCAACAACGCAGTCGATCTAAACCTAACATCATCTAGAGATCAAGAGTCACAAACATTTTCCAGGGATCAGGTTAGATTAATATTGTGCATATGGTCGTAATACGGTAAAATTGACTCTTAATAAATTATACATATATATGTATATATATACATATCAAGTATATATCAGATTACATATGATAAATGTACGGCCCTTGGAACCTCAGACGTTATCGTAGATTGTTACTCATAGCTGGAAACAGAAATGGCATCATGAGCTGATTAATGGCTCGCATCGCAGGAAACCCGTTAGCGATAAACCATCAAAATCCGATTTCGACGCGGGACGGGCTTCAATACATTATTGGTCCGCCATTGGACTGAAGAATAAAAACGGTTATCAAAATCATACCGAATACAATCCGCTGAGGTCAGCGACAGACTCACCAAGAAATCCGTTACGCTCAGTCAAGCGAAATCTCAATATGCCGTACCAATTTACGGTTACTCGAACGACCAGCTACTATCAAGCGAAAATTCCGTGCTACTGAAATGATTAACATTCAATCACATCAACGCCAAACATCCCACATTCATTGCCTCATTGAAATCGCACTGCCGGAAGCACGCGACGTAACGGAAGAGACGCGCAAGACATGCGGGCAAAAATCTGTCAACAACTCGCGCATACTAGACGAAAGCATCGCTTACCTGATGACGAACTCAAAGCTTTAAAAGCACTCCGAAACATCGAGAAATTAGTCATATGCCCCCGCAGCACAAGGCGCAACCGCAATAGCATGCTAGAAAATCCTGAATCTCCACAGCGAAGATGAGAATATTCTCAGATGAATAACGAAATCTACCAACCCGTAGAAGAACATCCAGTCCAAAAACTTAGAGCCAAAATCCATAAAAAACTGAACTCTTTGAGAAAAAAACAAGAAAATCAGCGATGTAACAGCACAACAAGATAAAGCTGTTGGAGGGGACCAGTCCCCAGAATATAAGGACTTCCTAAAGTCGCATAAGCGGTGGGTGCGTTTAGACCCTTGTCGCAATTGCAACAAAAGCACAAACCATCAGCTAGTCAAGTGCCTTTTCCGTCTCTTACGCCTATGCCTACCACAGGACCAAAACGACTCGAAGAGTTCCGCCACATTCGTAGAGCAAATCAAAGACCACAATTTAGAAGCGAACAAAACTGTGATCTCATTCGACATCGCATCACTGTTCACAAATATTCCATGGCAAATGGCAGTAGACAGCATCCACCGGATAATGGAGAGAAAGGACTCTCAACTATCATATAGAACAGCATGTATAAGGACGATATTATGATTTTGAAGAGACTGTGCGAATGGAAACATACATACAGTTCAATGGGAAAAGTATAACAACAAAGTAAGAGGAGTATCCATGGGATCACTACTATCAGGCTTGTTAGCTGGCGTAACCATGAAAGATTTCTAGTCAAAGGCATTCGAAAAATACCTGACCCACGCTTAACGGGTCGCGATTTGTTGATGATTACGGTTCTTTTGTTATGTGAATGATATAATGTTAATGACAGTGTTGTTGGTAGATGTAATTTACTAACGTTTCGACTACCGTGGGTAGTCTTTCTCCAGACAAGATTTACAATTAAAATAATATGTGTGTTGTTAGGAAAAACAGAAGCGGACCAATTTCACCAACACTTAAACATGACAGTGTCCAACAAGGAGGAGGAAAAAGACTCGGCTCTACCGTTCCTACGTTCGTAACTATTTTAGGCCACCAACGGGAGTACAGTGACAACCGTCTTACAAACAGAACGACGACGACGGAAAGCACATTTAATTAAGCACAGCACCGATCCAACTGTGCCTCATTAAGAGCTGTGTGTACCCTGTTCCACCGAGCCGACACACAAAGCACCTACGGAAACAAGAGCAATCTAGGTTGATCAATTTATCTGCGGCCAGTGGATATCCAAAATCTTCTCAACAAGCCCTGTCTGCCAGAAATACGGGACAAGATTTACCAAGAACTCAATCGACCCTGATATTTCTTCATATATATGGGGAGTATCTGAAGCGGTCAAACGCATCTAATGTACACTGGTTCAAATATCCGCCCACAGCCGATCGACCGCCTGAGATCCAGCTAACCTCAACGGAACGATCCGCGCGACTCAGCAGACCAACTTCACGGGATAAGCTCTATGCAATTCCGGTTATGCAAACCTGTTGTGAGACAAGAAACCGATTACGTAACCGCATGCCACGCGACATTGCTTTAGCCCTACGACGCGCTAGTCCAACACCCGCAGATATGGCCGACTTCACTGTGCAACAGGCAATGAGGCAAGCATCAAAGACAACACAAAACGCAGTCAGCCGGGAAAAACATAAAGGGGAAGCGACTGGATTCATCGAAGCCCTACACCGTTCGACATACATGCGTTCAATCGACATGTCGAAGATTGATAAACATTACGTCTGCTTAACGGACCACGATGCAGAATACACGAGACAGCAAAAAACTGCAACCAACACACGGAACTGCGACCATTAATCATCTGTCATTCGACCATTTGAACGAGTCTAGTTCTGATCGAAGCGTCAACAATAAACGTTCATAGACTCATTGTCGCCTTTCCAATCCTCACAATATACACGAATCTATTTGTTGTACGGTGACCTAGAACATAGCATACCTCCCTTAGATGGCAAATGGCACCACCCCCCACACACAACAACTCTCTCCTCGCACCCCCCTCATATCCGCCACACCCCCCCCGCTCTTGCACCCAAATCTCAGTAATTTGCTAGAAAACGGAATGAATTTTTAGGGCCACTTCCATCCTAATGCAGCATTCACCGTGTGTAAATAGCCGTTTTTTTATCAAGCAGCACGATCCTCACCTTTGCGCAATTCCGTAGTTGATCTTTACTAACTTTATCGTCCGCAACAAAACTACGAAGTGCGCTAACTTTATTTTTCAGTCTTAGTTACTTAAAAGACCGCAATAGAGGGCAATAGGGACAGAAACCATTCGTTCGTAAAGCAACGGCCGAAATTTCCAGTCCACGTTCAGCCCCCGGCGCTGGCGCCTCGCTTCAGCCGAAATGGATCATTAGAAACTTACAGTTATGTATGAACCTTAGTGTTGTGTTTCAGAGTTCGGGACTCATTGGATCCAATTCCGTTGAGTTACGAGCACTCCATTTAGTTTTGATGCTGGGTCCTGGAGACATTTTTTTTATGTCCGCATCCATGGTGGTTCTCGGCTGATTGCGTTGAGTTTGCAACAATCCGTCGCCAGACTTTTATAGTGCCCGAGTTTGGTTGGTCATGCATCACACTGAACACAAGAACAGCAAGTAACTGCGCAGTGCAGCGAATATGACAGGCAGCGCACAGCCTGTAAGTCCTAGTGGGACACGAACACACCACCAACACAGAGGTTGGAGACTACAGAAAAGTTTCGGGCTCCAAGACTGCGCAGGCCCGTAGTCGCAACAACGAATGGAACAGATTGCTGCTCTTTGAAATGAAACGTAGCCACACGGAACAATATAGGCGGCGCGAAAATACGTAACAGCTAGCCAGGCCGCGCTGCGAAAGAGAGAAGACGTAACACAGAGACCTGCCGCGCGTTTATTGGTGACCCACCAACACAAGTCCGAATTCAAGTGAGCTCTATCGTTTATATAGTTTTGTTGGGTGGCCTTGATCAATGTGTGGACTAGCCAATCACAGAACGGGCTTTTATGAATCTTTTCGCGGACATATAAAAATATTCAACCGCGCAATATTTAAAATAACGTCAATTTCGAAATACTAAGAAAAGGATAGATTCTTTTAGAAAATTAGTAGCAAAAAGGAAATCTGCGGCTCCAAAATCCTTAGAATGGTCGTCGACAGTTTTCCTTAAGCAGGAAAACGAAAGCTGAACGAGAGATGAAACCAATAAAATGGAAAGAGAAAAAAGAATTTCCCACAGTTCACCACATATATGATAGCCTTAGGATAATCTATCTCTACGTCATCGGTTGTCCATCGGGATTCATGTTTCAATTGGCAGCAGGTGGTTGTGCTTGGCCATGGTGGTTGAAACTGCTTTAAGAGCTATTGCTGGAAGCCCGAGCGTGAATTGCGAAGTTTGTTACAGACTCCATCGTTGCTAACTGTCTTTATCTAACGGCTTCTGATCCTTCTGGTGGGGACTCGTAGATCACCCTGAAGGCATCCTCGTTCACGACGTATACCAACTCTGGAAAGGTGAGCTTTGGTGACACTGTAGATAGATCGTTCCCTCCGCTTTCCCAACAAAGTTGATTTATATTCCTTGACCTGTTGAGAAAGCTGTTTTGCCGGTCTATCTATGTAGCTCACCAAACAAAAACAGGTCCATCCACATATGAAGTTTAAACAGGTAGCCTATCTTTGGAGATTGAGAAGCTTATCAGCCGACCGACAAATTTGCACGTAGTGAAACAGAAGAAAACCAATGGGCGATTTTCCTGTCACAGCTTCTAATCAGAAATTCGCATGCTGATTCCCCTTTGAATGGCAAGTAATTAGCATTTTACTGCACTGCTGCCACTAAAGGTTTACTGGATCTCTCAAAAACATTATTCCAAACAGATGCTTTTGTGTACCCCACGTGGGTATGCAAACATCCCGTAATCTCTAGTTCGTGGATAACTTTGTCTTCTGGACATATTTTCCCGATCTGTCCACCAAGGCCAGAAAAATTTTGCTTCCACCTTGTTGGAACAAAACTAACAAAGTGTGCACACTGTCCTGCACACATTGACTTACGATGTATATTCATCGCGACTTATTGATCTGCCCTGCTCTCTTAATAAACTGACGTTTTGAATATGAAACCGGAGGTGAAACTCGTGGAACTGCGACCCTTATTAAAATCCCCTGACAATGAGTGGATCAGTTGGCGTATATTTTTACTTATGGGTCGCCTATACAGTGGTAGTTGCCTTACGATGCAAAAAACAGCCATTCCTGTTTTGGTAATAGCCATAGAAGCAAGCAACGGATTACGATTTAAACCTATCGCGACCCCACTGATCTGTTTGCATATCCCTTCACTGAATCTAAACGGGACATCTGCAAACCGAAGAAGCAGGTATTTCACAGAACACTCGTGAACAAAGACATTACATTCACCGAAGTTATTATAAATGTTGTTACCTACTGAGCCGCTGAGTGGTTCAGGAAAACGCTCGTGTCAAGAATCGTCATGAGAGATATACCCGATCAATGCACTTTAGGTAAACCACTTAGATGCCGAGCATTATATCCGCTGGCTGTATCAGTTCAAAGGCAGTGTTGGATATTAGGTATGGCTCCTTCCGAAGTTTGAGGCATTTAGTCAGCTTTTCTTGTGACAGTGGTCTCATTCTGTTCTTTCTCCGCCTTCGTGAACTTACTCCGGTTTCACATGATACCTTTCACGTTGTCCAACTAATCTTGGCGTTTAAACAGTATCAGTACTGATTCTTTATCGGGTAAGGCGACAATGATATCCACATACATTCTAAACTTTATCAGCATTTCATGGCGTTTGTACCAAACACATTTCTATGGCGTTACTACGTTCGACGGTGTTAATATGCGCAGTCCACAAGTATTGTCCTGAATTCGACAACCAGTCACAGGAACCTACCAGACGGATCATAAGCAACGACGGATTCTGTGGCAATCAAACTTCGCAATTCACCCGCGTGCTTCCAACAATAGCTCTTGAAGCAACTTCAATTACCATGGCCAAGCACAACCACCTACCAACGAAGGACTTTTTACTCAGGCGTGATCATGTGGCTTAACCGGACGTTGATCCCATTCAACTGGATTGAGGTAAATGACTTGAACTCAGTCGCAGCAACCGTTTTACCCAGTTGCGAAATACAGCGCGCACTTCTCTTCTTGCCTTTCCCAATCACGCCTTGTTAATAATCGTTTTTCTAACAATCAGCTTTTGAAGTTGACAGCACTGCTGATAAACATGCTTTAGTTTGTATAATGCTACATATATAAACTGCATTAGCCTCAACGGGAAGTTAGTGAAAGCAAGTTTTTGCTAAGGTTTTATTCTCAGCCAAAAAAAGGAATTTCCAATGGACATTAAAAGTGTTCCAAATGACCGGTGATAAATAACAGAAATAAGGAAGTGCACCTCGAGGCGTGACGAGGAGCGGTTTATGAGGGTAAATGTTTCGGATTTCGGAAAACTAGCCCAGATGGGTTTTGTATGGCAACTACTGCTGAGTGCACGGCCTCTTATATCTGCACTTAATGTCTGCTCGGATTTTGGCCACCTGGATTTGTCAATACTGACATAGGAAGCTCCAAATGGAACCGAATTCTATGATCACCGTCTTGAGGTAGCTCTGTAGGGCGACTGGCTTTCGTGTTGATGCAAACAAACTACTTTTAAATAGTATCAATTACAGGCATCAGAAAATAGAATTGGGCAAGAATGATTAGCCCACGCCATCGGGGACCTTTATCCATAGGTCAGTCAGTGAAGCTGGGGGCCTCGAGTCGGCCGAAGTCACAATTAAATCACAAAGGTTTGCACACACCAGAAGCGGTCTACGGTCAGACTTTGTGAATCAGGCGACTACCCCATCCGTAAGATCAATTGGGACGGCAAACGGACCTCAGAGGTGCCCTTCCGTTACTCCCAAACAGCCATCTTGACAATTACACCACCAACAACTACCACAAAAACCAGAAAAATGCGGGCCGGATACTAACAGAGCTCGTCCATTAACTCAGATCTGCGGCCAGTGGGGGAGTGCACGGAAATGGACAGGAATGACGTTTTATTCCATCGCTGCTGAAACATACAAAGCCGTCCAAAAACACTGCATACGCGGTCAATAATTGAGATTCATTCCATCGGTCCATCTTCAACTTTCGTCTTCAAAACGATCTCGAAGTCAGCAAGACCGCAGAAAATAAAAGTCGCATCGTCTCATACGTAATGAAGCCAGAGGCTAAGGTAGGATCTGGTTTAAGGAGGTGGGATATCGTATGACCTTTTCGGTGACGCAGTACACGTCTATTGCCAACGTCCCAAAACTTCTGGCTAGGCCAGCTTGTTGGCCTGTTGTTGCGGTGATGACCAAGTCCCTATAATTCGAAGGCGGTGAAATCGCTACGCGTTTATATTTCTTAAAACAACCACTTTCCAAGTTAGTTTGTTGTGGTTGATTAACTGAGTGTTTTCCTCGGACATTGCTCCTCTTTGACTTACTGGCTGTCACGCTTTTACATCGAACTGCTAGTTCACCGTCCCCGACGTCTAACTGCGTTTTTTTCGCCAGTTTCTCGCGGCCCTGGCTGTATCGCTCGTTTCGGTGTTCTTTATCCAGCTAGTGCGAGGACTAGTTTCGGTTCTCGTGCCCTCAGTTACTGAAAAATCGATTTACATTTCCCATTACGTAACATGACGTCTAGTGTTACCGCTTTATGTTACCTAACGTCTGGCGTTGACGCAGTTTCTCCTATGACTCCATAGTTGCGCCAATTCGACGACAACACGTATTAGGCACATCCATGGCAGCCGAATGAAGTTAACACTATTATCACTTAAATTTACCGACTCAGACTGATTCTTGATAATCTGCGTGGTATCTCTGCCGAAAGGACGACACACTATGACTTCTCACAGAAAGAGCACTCAAGGTATCTGGCAGAGTGACATGTTCCGGTTGCTCCCACCGTAGCAGTTTTCATTTGGGAACTATCGATTCGAAATTTTGACGGAAGCGCTCAGGAGAAGGCTAGGTCAAGTCTCGTTGTCGTTTGTACGCTGTTTTGGTTTGCGCAATACGTAAATTAACGCTCCGCTGGAAGTCTAAATTCTTTTCTCATTAGAATCTCATGTGGACCGCATAATAATCACATGGTGATTCGCCGGAGGATTTTCCTCAGTCAGCCAAGGCTGATTTTCAGAACAGGACACAAGGCCCGGAAGTATACGTTTTCCTCTCAGCAGTATATTTCGCATAGGGATGGATGAACGAAATCACTAGTGAGGAATTAAAAAAGCTTTGCACAAGTATGGAGATGACTGGACAGGAGAGTACCGGGTACGTTTAATTGACGAGCAGAAACAACCACAAAACCTTTCCCGTGCTTCCGGGGAAAGTTTGTTCATCCACCTGTAGGCGAAACATATTGCTGAGAAGAATAATCCAGATTCCTTTCCCCATGCATCTGATGAAGTCAGCGATACAGCGCGGGGCGGGCGGCATTTGCCCAATAAAGCTCGATGACTTCCTCCACCCCAAAAACCTACATAATCCACTGGTAAATCCTACTAACGGAAATCTTTCGGCCGATAAACTGCTGCTACAAGCAATCATTTATTGTCGATCTTTACTAATTTGACCCTGTGTCCCTCATGGTGGACAGCGTGGATCACAATTTCTTGTGATACATACACTTAAATTCAACACATGGCTAAGAAACTGAAACCGGGCGCGTTTGACAAGGATAAATAAACTCTGCCATCTAGTTATTTTTATAGGAAGGATTGCCTGAAAATGAAATGTTCGAACTGTTTCACAACAAGGATTGAGTAGATGAACACCGCGTATCTTACAGTTTCTCCTTTTTGAAAATCGCTTGAATTTTGGAAACAGTCTACTTACGTCCTTCATAAGCACTCTTTTTGTGCCGATTCTACTATTTTGATGCCCTATGGTCCAGGTAAAGGATGCTTGTTTTAGATCATTTACTTTTCCGGGTTAGAATACAGATCATAAAGCAAAAACCCATCAATCTTTAACTCAGTAAGACTTCCTGATTAAAACCTGGTCTTAATCAGTTTCCACAGGGTGTAACCATGAATGAGCCGTGAGTTACGCTACCGAATCACGTGCAAAACACCCATGCAAACTCAACATCTCCACATATTTACGCTAATGTCCAACAATTTTGCGCTTTCCGTCATTCTGCCTGGCTAACCATTTACTTCATCTTGCAGCATTCTACTATATATATATATATATATTTTTTTAGAGTTGAGAAGGCGTACGCTGAGCTAATACGTTTATCATGACGTTTCGATCTCAACTAGGACTCGTTGTATATATATATATATATATAT
>LUCM01004618.1:75082-128385 GCA_008360955.1 Fasciolopsis buskii | reverse complement strand
AAAGGCTGTGTGTACTGTGCCGTAGTGCGCTCACTTGTGTTGTACGGTTGCGAGACATGGAATATGCGTGTGGGAGATGTTCGTCGGTTGGTGGTTTCCGACTACCGATGTCTAGGTAGTATGATTGGGATTGGATGGAGTGACCGGGCGAGTAATGTGGAGGTCAGGAATCTAGTACTAGGTCCCAACTCTCGGAATACCTTGTTTCAGCGTGTGAAGCTTAGTATACTACACCGGCTGGGTCACGTGTTGCACATGGCGAACACTCGTGTACCGGTACCATGCCCCATTTTGGGTTCCGCCCAAGGAATGGAAATGTCATGTGGAGGTCAACAGATGACGTGGCAATGTGGGGTGAGAAAATGTGCAGCGAACTTAAGTAAAGCAGGTGTCTGACCTCTTCGTGGTTGGAGTCCGAAAGACTCGTCAACTAGCTGGCTGGAGACTCTGTAGGGTATGGCAGTGAACCGTGAACAGTGACGATCGGGTTGTCATTTTCTGTTGAATCAGAATGATTGAAGGAGTGCACATGTGCAGTTAGACTGTGTTTCGTAAGTTGGCTTCTGCAGCATTTTAATCTTTTCGCACCCTCCTAGGTTCGCTCTCTGTTCGTCTTGGATATTCCCTCTTTTTATAGAAACTTGTAACTCTGTGAAAACTGCAGTGGCCAGTGAGGCTTGCCTTGCTGTTTGACGCTGAAAAATGAAGATGCTCATTCTGATCGATCGGCTCAGTTCATGGTGCGACATTCTTGCCTTCCCGTCACAATATCGGCTGATCGGTGGTACCCAATGGGATGTCCTGGTTCTCACTCTGATCTTGCGATCTGCACTTGCTCGCCGTCTGGCAGGATTTGATTACATCTACGCTTGTGCATTGATCATTATTTGTCCGACACGGCCCAGTAAAACAGCTCTGTCAGACTCAGGCACAAAAGACAAATCAACTTTCACTTCCTCACAAATGTGACGTTCGACGCAGTCATTCGTTTCGTGTTTACCTCCTACATCCGCCGCGATGGATATGCATTGCTGATTATCCCTAACAAGAATGGAACAGCTGTAAGATGCTTCCATGATTTTCAGGCGCAAGCCAGATGATGAGAAATCTTCTACAAAATATTCAGTTCGTGTTGGCCGTGTATTTTTCCCGCGAATTTGCCGTCAGTACTCGGTTGATAGACCTCATGATATTTCACTCCGAAAGAGAGTTAAAACACAAATAAGGTTATCGACATTCGATTTTCTCTTAGACAGTATTGCTCGGTGAGTTTGCCATATTATTTGTCATTGAATGATAACATCCATTTCAGTTCACGTGTAGTTCTCCGAGGATTACCAGTGACTCTCCTCACAGGTACACCGTCAAAACCTGTTTGATTGTGAAATGTGCGATTCTAATCTGCCGAGTCACTCGACCGAAATCAATCCCTTCACCGGAATACGTACACATGTTGCGTCCAAGAAAAACTGCTCCAGGAACTAGAACAAGCGAAATGCAGCCAGTTCCAGAGGAGCACTAAGATATCATGTTCTGTACGAAATTGTTCTATGCGTACTGCCCATGATCAGTATTGCATTCCTCAGTCATTTTGCACGTCTCTTCCTGCCCTTCGATGATATTTTTCTACACTGACTGCATTCCTTTGCTTTTGTCTCTTCGTTTAAATGGCGTGGCCATTGCAGAGTGTTGGATGCCACAACGTGGACGTTGAACTCTACTCCGAATGATACTAGGGATGGCGGCGATAACGGCAGGACGGTGCCAACTTATTTCGATGTAATCAGTTGTCTTAACTTGCTGGATCGTTGTGATGCACCGCTGACCATGCTGCGACGTATTGCTCAGAAGCTGAAACCACAAAGCGGACTTCTCGTTCTAGCTATTGTGCTCCCGTTAAAACAATATGTAGAAAGTAGGTTCTCTAATTTTTGTTGTTTTCTTGGTGTGATTCGGGTCTCCTGTTACTTTGTTCTGCGGTCGTAGATCAAATTTGATCTCCCAGAGTTGTGATCCAGACTTTATCACAAACTAGATAAGTTTAAAGCTGAAAATCCTTTCAGTCTCTACCAGTTTATCTAGCAACTAATGAACGATGCATTGTTAACGCTGAAACCCAGTAAAGAAATGCTTAGTGTCATACTTTGAAATGAATGGATTTCATGTATCTTTGCCGATATCTATATGTTCGATCTGTTGTACAAGTACTTATGAGCCCTGTTTTTGAATTTGATGTTTGGAAGCCCCTATACTTTACTTCGCCAGGGGTTTTGCAGCAGCCGAGAACCTTTTTTATTTGCCTTCGTGATTATTTGTAACTCAATTGGGTCTTTAGACGGCGTAGTCAAATAATGTGTACTGAGCATGAATAACAACAAGTGCCCTTAGTTGAAAAAAATGATTACTAGCCATCACTCAGATACACCACCGGCAATCGAGTGTAAAGCGGACGATAACTTGACTCGGATTTCCAGTTCAGGATTTTTCAAGGACAAGCAATTACAAATGGACCTTAAAGGATATGATAACGTCACGTGGCACCGTTACTGCCGTCTGATTGTCATCCGTTTGGGTTTATGTAGGTCTTTGCTGTGTATTGTACAAGGTCGCTGTGGATAGGACGTACTCCATGGCCTCTCGGATCCATTGCACTGACTGAATAGGTCCGGCAATCACAACTTCCTAATTCCGAGTAGCCTGGATCCACACAAAGTTCTTTAATTTAAGCGTGGTAATGAATTGAGGGCCAATCACTATCCGTCTACCACCAAAGTGATCAGCGGCTCTGGGATTTGGGCCTCCTACTTTCGAAGTGACCAACAGTTGAACATCGCCGGTCCATAGTTTTTTTGTAAAGCGGTCGTTGATTCTGAGACGCCATAATCTGTCGCATTTTCTGTTACACCAGGTGATTTTCAATGTAAATAGTTGACCCCATGGTCACGAGCCTTGCTGTAAAGGCAGAAAGAAAATTGGTAAAGGGAAGAATGTTTCACGTCTTTGCAGTCCGGAGAATGAAGGGGGATTGAAATTAAAGAGTTCGACCTCTGTGGGGTGAAGAATTGATAGATGGAGCGGCCGCCCGAAAACGTTAAGAGAACCTGCCGAAGCGGATTCTGAAAAACAAAAACCAAGATAATGACCCTAGGACGGAGGTAGTCTAGCTGTTCCTCGGCCTTGTGCAAATAGCCAGAGCTTGAAGATCAGGGACAGATTTTCGATCAACCGGAAGGCCTTTCGCTGAACCCGATGGCGAAGAAAAAGAGCGGTAGACGGTAGCAATACTCAAGCGTCGGACGAATTTGAGCTTTGTATGAAAGCAAGCGATGAGTAGGTGTAGAGGAGCACCTGGCGCGGAATAGAAAACCGACATTACGCGCGGCACGACATCCAACTTCTAACATAAATGAAAACCAACAATGAGAATTTATGGGTTGTCCCGGTAATGGGAGTGACTGAGTCAGTTGAACGGAGTGTAGTCGTTTTAAAATTCAATTGGGGGAACGAGATATGTTTGAGTGATATGGAATCGACAGAGGTCTTGAAAACAGGTAGATATAGTTGTCACGATCCTAAGCAACGATTTTTCCTAAACCAGGACAATTAATGCACGAAGAGGAGTACGCTCTTGGTCGATGTTGATAGTGGCTTGGCACATAATAGAGTAACGAAAGGAGCAATGGAGAGTGGCATCATCGTCAAAACAGTAAAGCGGACCACTAGTTAATGAAAGAGCAGTAATGAACAGATAAAAGTAGGTAGGCGAAAGTATACCACAAAAATTGGGTGGAACAGAATCCTTTCGGCTCCGATTGAGACAATGTGCTAGTCCAGGAGACATGGTATCCACGACACAAGGGATCGCTATAACCGAAACAAAGAGGATTTTGACTAGCTCGATCGGAACGAGACCAAGGTCATCAGTGTATGTTTGTACTCATCTTCAAAAAGGAAAATGCAGCTTTCATAATCATGGGATTCGTTTAATTTCAGTAGTTGTCAGTTTTGGCTTTGCTAATGCTGCGCTGTTGAACACCAGTTCGCGAGAGTAACATCCGCGATCAGCAGGCCGGACTTCGCCCCAATCGAGTTTGCACCGACTAGGTTTTTATTATCCGTCAGCTACTCGAAGCGCACCGCACACTATCTCCCAACAATCGTGATTTTCCTCGAGCTGAAAAGCATTTTAAGCCAGTCGACCGAACAGCGCTATTCAGTGCTGTTCGTGAGAAGCGTTTGTCGTAGATGTTCCTGAACCTACTGCGAGCATTGTACTCGGAAATTTCTGGTTGTATAAAGGTATACGGTAAACTATCATTCGATTCAAAACGGCTAGCGGTGTTTGACAGGAGTATCTCATCTCGCCATTCTTGGTTAGATTGGTCCTCGATGGGATAGCGGAGAATGTTCTCGGCGTTTTCATTAGGTACGCTTCCAAGTGGTAAATGGTGAAAAACCATGGTCTGGATTGTGTCGACGACCCTGTTTGAGTCCACCAAACATGCACAATGTGCAGTAAACAGATTGGCATGAACTGTCGCTTCATTCGGCATGTGTCGTTCACCGTCAAAATGTGAGGTGATATTGCAAAGCTGGACGTTAATAGTTCCGAATTAGCTACTCAATGGGAGCAAATGACCATCGTCGACTGTTTCAGTTGATTCGGCAGGTGTTTAACTGAAGAAAGTTGCACGGTAGCAGCGGTGAGCACGCGGAGTATACTAGGCTCAGACGGCCCACACCGTACCGAAGCACTTATGGCGCCGAACGGATATTTCGCCGAAATATAGCGGTAGATGGTAAACTGCTGTCACCCGGATCTTTGCCACGCCTGACCTAATGGAACCTTGTGTTGTGATTCGTCACCCAAATCCCAGGGTGAAGATTTCCGGTTCTCCCTCCATGTAGTGGGCCCTGGTGGCTCGTGCATAAATCTTATACAAAATATTAGAGAATGCTTACGGAATGTATGTAAGAATGAGATCAAGGATGTATGCACGGTCATCAGAACAATAAGCAATGCATGTAGAGAGACCACCCGGTTGTCAGAAGTTGTTGAATGTAGTAGAACCCTTCGATCCATGTTCCATTTTTAAATTGTCCGATGAGCACAACTGTTAGTCTTCGTTGTGAACGTTGAAATAACCGAGAGTGGATATTTGGCAGTTTGGGTTTGTGAAAGTCAGTATTTGAAAACAATTCAAGTTGGAAGTTTTTGCGTTGGTAAGTGAAATACAAACGTATCCTTTGGAGTGACCTGGTAGCTTGGCTAATGGAGCACGCGCGATAACCTCAGTGTGGGTAGCTTCCTCTCGTGGTTTTTAATCCCACTTTGGTCGAATGCTTTTCGCATGGCAATCAGTTCAACATATAAGTTATCTGCTAAATCAAATTCTATGTTAGGATTTTCTTAAAACAAATTCAGCCTATTATGTGACAACGTTTCTTGTTCTTTTTGGCTTTTTTCGTTTTTGCTTGCAAATCTTTGTTCTCACTTTTCTGATCGCTTATTTTCATTTCATTTTGCTTCTACACCACAGCCAATTCAAACAAATGTGCCAGCGAGTTGCTCGACTTGCCTCCGAATAGCTCTTGGGAAGTGCAACTGAGTTACCTTATCACTCACGTCCTGTCCAGCGTTGGCTTAGAATTAGTACGGTGGACTCGTGTGCCGTATCTATGCGAAGGGGACTTCACCCAATCGTTTTACTACTTGAATGATTTGGTGTTAGTTCTGCGTGTACGGGAAACACGAGCAAGCACTCCGAGCGTGCACTGATTGCCTCGCGCCCATTGGACTCACCGGGTGTTCTCGCCGAAACTGATCGTATTAGTTAGCCATGGCATTCCTCTTGATGATTTTGCTGTTGGTGGTGATGGTGAAAATGATCTTATGTTGGTGCCGGTCTTGTGCTTCGGGTCTGGAAATTCGAATAAAACGGTCAAACAGGGAAATACTTGACCCATGTGATTGTTCTCCGTAATCCGAAGTAAAATAGTGGTCCGACGTGCCCCTGTTTCACGAGCATCTGCGGCTTTTGAGTGGTAATCAGCCGGAACCGTTGCATCTCGGCATTTATTTATTCATTTTTATCTCGATTTGCTATACCTTTTTCCATCGCGGTCTTGGGTTTTTTTCTTGTTGTTCTTATTGTTGTTTGACTTTCTCATCCAGTTCTTCCATTCCTTTGCTCTTGATCTTGACGCCTTGTGATTTTATCCGGTTTTAGCCGATTTTTCGGGTGATCCTTTCTTTGATAATTGACTTATTGATAAACCTTAATGTTTCAGTCCCCACCGATCTTTGCTGCTTTTCTTTCATGCGTTTGCCTTTGTTTTTGAATTTGCACTTCTTTTTTCGAAACGCAGCAATGGAAATGAGAAACATGTGTAAACGCAGTTTGTAGTCCCCTACCTATGACCGTTTTGGATGCTTAGATAAAAGCGGGTTCAGTGACATGAATTTTGGGAACCGAATGGTATTTCTGTGACATACTGCACGTATGGGGCTAGTGGACTGGGCACGTCCAGTAGCCTCGAAGACCCACTACTCGAGAAAGGGGACTGTCCACGGGGATTGAGTAGGGAGGGTATCGTTGGATCAGAATTGCTAACAGGGCGCACGACTTTGAATTGTCACCACGTGGTAATCGCGTCTGGAATTCGGATCTCTCGTCAGACAGGTGTGCAAGATGAAATCATTCCACTCCCTGCTTCGTGATATTTCGAACGAAGAACGTATTCCGTTATCGTGGTGTGAATCACTGATTATACCCGTCCTCGAGAAGAGCACACGGAGTGACTGTAGCAATCACCGTTGGATTAATTTAATTCCGGTAGTTACTAAGGTGTTATCTTCGATGACGCTGCGTTGTTTGACACCGATTTGCAAGAGTAATATCCGCGAACAGTAGGCCGGATTTCGGCCAGGTCGAGGTTGCATCGACCAGATATTCACTCTTCGACAGTCACTGGAAACGCGACACACGCACCGCCGCCCTACGATCGTAGTCTTTCTCGACTTGAAAGGTGCATTCGACTCAGTGGATGGGACAGCACTAATCAGTGCTCTCCACCGGAAGAGCATGCCGACGAAGTTCATAAATCTGTTGCGAGCATTGTGCTTGCATGCCTATGGTCGCGTGAGGGTATACGGTGAACTGTCACGTTCGTTCGAAACGACTAGTGGCGTTCGACAAGGGTGCCGCATCTCTCCATTCCTGTTCAACTTCGTCATGGACGAGGTGATGGAAGATGCTTTAGGAGGTCTTCAGAATGTAGGAGTTGAATTGAGAAATGGAGGGGATCTGTGTGACCTAGATAACATGGATTACTTTTTGTGCCTGTTCCGATCCGTGCACCATCCACAGCGTGCAGTCTCAAGGTCCGTAGGTCGGTTGAGCATGTTCTTTGCACCTTCAAAATGTAAAGTACTGGTACAATAGTAACCAACGTGATAATGGACGAAGAGGAACTAGCAATTGTGGATCGTCTCACTTACTTTGGAAGCTGCATGTGGCATAATAGTAGCAGGACAGCAGAAGTGAGCGAATAATTAAGGCTCGATGCGCTTACGCCGGACTGAGGCATTTATATTGTCGACCTGATATTTCCGTTAAGTTGTAAGGTCGTGAGTACTGTGCTGCTGTGCGCACAGTTCTGTTGTATGGTTGCAAGACATGGAGTATACGCGTAGAATATCCTCGTTGTTTAGAGATTTTCCATTACCGACATGTGCGTATCGTTGCAAGGATGGGATGGAGTGACCGGGTGAGTAATGTTGAGGTCAGGAGTCTATCACTATATGTTGGCTCTTAGAATATGTTATCACAGCATATGAAACTTAGTAGACTACGCCGCTTGGGGTTGGGTCACGTGTGCGTATTGCGAAAACGCGTCTACGGTACCGTATGCTATTTTGCTTCTTCACGTATTAGAAAAAAAATCATGTGGAGGTCAGCAAATGACGTGGCAACCTGGAATGAGGAAGTGTACAACGAGCACAGTTAAAGTAGGTATCTCAACTATTTTTAGTTAGGGTCCCAAAGACTCGTCAACTAGCTGGCTGGAAACACTGAAGGATGTGGCGGAGGACCTTGAACAGTGGCGATCGGGTTGTCATTTTCTATCGAATCAGAATGATTGAGGAGTGCGTTTTTTACAGTTAGACTGTTCTACGTGCTAGCTTTAGCAGCATTCTTATTTTTTCCGGCCTCTGTAGGTCCAATCTTTGTTTGCCTTGATATTCACTCTTTTAGGAACATATAACTCTGGCGAAAAGGCAGCGGTTAGTGATGCTTGCCTCGGTGTTTAAAGCTGAACGATGATGGTGATGCCTGCTTATTATTAAACGCTCCCCTAATTTAGGGAATGACGCGGTCCGGATCATCCGGCACGAGCTCGGATGCAACAAGGATCCCACAGTGTTTGGGCTATTCTTTAAGTTCTTTGAACGAACACTACTAGAGTCCAGCCGGTTGACTAGGGTGCCGTGCCAGTGGCGTTGGTTCTTACGGGAACATGTCCGTAAGGCAACGGGAGTGGCTGGCAAGCCTCTCTATGGGGATTTGCTGAGACGCATTTGAAAGAGCGATGGTTCGCGGCTGTCCACACCGCAGAATATGTTTTGTAGACCCACGATATCCGTCTTTCTTGATTTGAAAATCGGTTTGACTCAATCGATCATGCAGTCTGTTTGGAGCTGCCTCTCATTGAAGAGTGTGCCAGGGAAAATTGTATTACTCATCCAATCTCTGCATGAGAACAGCGGAAGCCGAGTTCGGGCTTGTGACGATATTTCACTGAAGTTCACCATGAGATGTGGTGTTTGTCATGGTCGCTCGCTTCCGCGTTTTATTATTATTTTTTTCATGGAAATGGCTATGGAGATAGGCCTATTCCCATGTGAGAATAGTGACATTGATATTTGCTCAGACAGGAATCTGCTTGACTTGGAATATGCGGACGATGTGCTAGTGAGAGAAGACTCAAGTAAGTTTCAGATTTTTCTCGATCGTTTGAACGATAGTTTAGGTGTGTTTGGTATGCGTTCTGCACCTTCGAAGTATGATATTTTGTTGCATGATTGGAGTAGCTAGAAAGTGAACCTTAGTTTCACCGTGGATCACCTGAGTGAGATCGGTAGCTTCGGCTACGTGAGTTGTTTTATTTAACCTGGTGGTGTTATATCCGACGAACTATGTTCGTGGCTGCGATTAGCCTTCACTAATTTGAAACATCTGTTGCGTTGGCTTGACATCCAGTTGTCTCTCATAGGTGGACAGTGCGCAGCGCCTATCACGTCGATATAGCTCTGCGGCTCTGAAGCTTTCCTGTTGAAAGCAGATATGCGAATACTTTTGACTTTTGAATACCGCTCTCTTTGTTGTATTAGTCGAATATGGCAGTAGAATTTTGTTAGTAATTCAGAAGTTCGGCTCAAAGTACTATTTTCATCAGGTTCAGCTTTTAGATAGGGCACTAAACCGTAATAGATTAAGGTTTTTGGGACATACTGTATGCCATTCTTCGACCCAACTAATCGTTATGGTATGGTTTGAGTCTTCTAATCGATGACACGGGCAAAAGTATAAAATCTTTGACCAGTGGTCTGTCTCTTGTAGGTGCATGCAAACTATCGGACGGATATAATTTTCGATATGGCTGGACGCTGCTGCCAATGACGTTCTTGTATTTCAAACCTTCCTTCTTCTGTATAGTTCTTATACCTGCTAATTTGCTGTCAGTCTTCACCATTCACCGTTCTTTTCTGTTTGAGCAAATGATACTATCACTTAGTAACCAAAACCAGAGCACGAACTGAACTGAGCTGAACAGGTTGGTCAGTGGTTGACATGGATGAAGGATGTGAAACTTCGACCAATGATACGCTCCGTGCAGGTCAAGTTAGATTTCGGGAAGAAAGTCCACATTATCCTGCAAAACGATGATTGAAGACTTTCGGCCACATTGCTGAGTTCCACAGTCGACGGAGTTCTTTTATTGCAAACTTTCCCGCCTGTCTGTATTCATTCTCCTTTGGGATCTCTTGATTTCGCTCCCTCTACTGTTCGGCGCTGAGAGGTTGCAACCAAAACTGGCGCGTATTGTTGCGAGATTAATGTTTATCCGAACTGAGCTGAGCGGAGTTCTAGCCAGGACTCCAAGCTGAAGTGTATGCCTGTCTTCAGACTGCGGATAACCGGACAGTCATCAGTATTGGTAATCAGCGGTGAATATGGTATGGACCGAATAAGCGATCTTTCCTAGGAAATGGGGATGTCGAAGACATGGCTGGTTTTCTTTTGCTAAACTTAGTTTAATTAACACCACTTTGGTCCATTGTAAAAACCGCGACGTGGCCAGTAAGGCTCGCTAAAAATGTAGGACCGTTGCCCTTTGGGGCACTCGATGGAGCCTAAAAGGATTTCTGGAAAACGCGCATTGGCCGACTTGCCTTGAAAATATCTAGTAACTAGCTGGTCGTGTTTGGTTGCGCAAAGGGCTACATGTGCATCCTAGAATAAATAGGACTACTCTGTACTGTGAGAGCGAGTGGCACAACAGCGCATAACGCAGCTATCTATGATGGACCTTAAATCAAAAGGTTTCAATTCTTTAACGATTGACACTGCAGTGATAAACGCGAATACCGTCACATCGCACAAATTTCTCATCTACCCAATCACTTCCGGTCCCCTCTATCTTCCTGGAATATCCGCCAAGAACTTCAGTTAGCCCTACTAATACTAGCGGCTCTAAAAAAGTAGGAGAGAATCAGAAAAAAGCGGAAATCATTTTGCATGAAAAATGAGCCTAGGTACAGGTGTGTTACAATGATGCAAGTCTAGGAGACTGTACAACACGTTTGGTATGCAATCCCGGACTTATCTCTTGTCGGATTCCGATAACGCAGTTGACAAAATCGCCTCAGTCGACAGAATAGGGAAGACGCGAGTCAATGATCAGATGCGAATAATATATGGTGTACATCGTGATGCGGAAATAATACCGAGAAGATAATACACATGAGAGCAAAACACACCAGAAAATCATAACTGAATGTGCGGTTCTAAGGCGAGAACTCTGGGAAGTGCGGCTCACGCAGAACCGCCACTAAACAAATGTCACAAACTCAATATCGAACGTAAAAGGTCGTAGAGAAAGTGATTTCTTAAAGCAAACTTTCCCTGAAAGAACGATGCCACTAAAACGCCATTTTACACTCAATTACGTCGTTCAGAAAACGGGAAGTGGTCGTTGGCCCTGTGTTCTGGTCATTACTTGTGTCTAGCCAGTACGAAATCCAGGATTTCAAATCACTTAGCATCCGCTTTCTTCGAGTCCGCAGCGGACCCAGGTGAACGATGTAGAAGTTAACCACGAATAACGGAACTGCACATAAGAATAGCAGCCGCACTGGAGCACTGCCCCTCACCTCAGACCACGCCTTAGTCTGCACCAGCATAAATCTGTCCTTCGAAGGGTCTGTGACAACCTGCGCGACTCGACTTGTCTCTCAACTTGTACTAACCCACTGGCTGAAAAGTTAACTAACCCCACCTGATAATATGAACGACCACTAACCCATCAGCAGGTGTTCTACATTCTGCTGTTCTAATGAGTTGTGATCTGATTCATCGTTGCATGGTACCGGGATTTTTAATGAGCCTCGATGCATTCTTCATGTACACCAGTCCACTCCGGCTAGTAACAAGTATGACTACGTGTGAGACTGACGGTTGGCCAATTCATAAACAATAACCGCGACTGGCACACCAGGAGAAACACACTGAATTACATTGCAGCTAGCCTCAAGCGTCAGCTCTTCCCATTGTTCCGTTACACTTCTCGTGCTTTGTAGCGACATATCCATCTACTGATGAGCAGATCCACAAGGAACTCCAAGCTCTGGGACATCACAATGCTGGGATAAGACGGCAATCGCAGCTTGTTAGAGAACTTCACATGTTATTCTTCAGGATCTGCCATTCTCAACTGGTCCCGTCCGGGTGGTGGAACCGATGAATGTTCCTAAATTTAAGAGTGGCCAACGTGCTGATAGCACTAAACCACAGAAATTTAAGTGCTACATTGAGCCATCAGTTTCGTGGTCTTTCTTAAGGCTTGCTACAACTTTGTCGGTGTCGTCGCATCTTATTCATTTCTTTTTAAGTTCGACAACCGGGGGTTTTGCTCTGTTCGACTCAACGAATATTGAGAAATGCACTATCTTCGACTAACATCGGATCTAGGGCTGGAGCGAAAATCTGCTGCCGATTGCATAGTTTAGATTAATCTACATTAAAATTTGACAGCGTTCTTAGAGCATGAAAACTTCTGCTTACAATTTGTGGGAAATCTAGGTCAGACGTTGCATGGCTAACTCTGTTTGCGGTCCGTTTTGATAGCCGTTTGAGATACAGTCCAAATCCCATTAGGACTAATACACGCTCCGACCCAGCGTCAAAATCCTTGGTCAACTACTCAGACGTGCTTCAGGGTACCGTTCTTTCACTGTAACTGCTCTCCACGTGCATCGGTGACTTAGCAAGTAGTTCCTCTAGTCACCTGTTTAAATATGTTGATGATATTGCCCAATCTCAAGTCGTTTCTAGCAATGACGGTTCTCAAATTTTTCCAACAATTTTTCTTCTCTACTATTTCCATATAGAAACCGTTCTAAATTTCAACAGGTCGAAATGTTTCGAAAATCTATTATTCATCTGTCTCGCACGACTTACCCATCTGAACCATCACTTATCAGCTTGAAAACACTTACCAAGATAGAGTCTGTGAAATATCTAGTGGTTGTTATTGATAAAAATCTGAAGTGGATCTCTCACGTAAAGACTTTTTGTAGGTTGTCAGTTCAAATGAAAAGGCCTCCATATTACAACGTGAAACAAAGCACCACTTGCCGTCCTGTATACCAATTTTTCTTTAAAATCCTTTTTTACAGTTCTTCATTTATTTCGCAGTCTTCCTCAAAAAAGAGTTTAAAATTCTTCCCCGGATCCTTTCAATTATTAGCCGTGTGTCCTTCCTACCACCAACCGTGTTGTCCGCCAATCTATATGATCACTACACATTCGCATGTGAAAAATTTACTCACAAAATACTTTTAGATCTCACACATTCTCTTCACATTGATCTAGCAAAGTGCCGTTCTCATATTTCCACACAATCCGCTATTCGCTCCATATCCTTTAAAGTTATTGTCTATAGAAATTTCAGTGTTCCATATTTACACGCATATCCATAAAACGGTGACCCGCTTTAGCCGACTTCCTGAGCAGCCTATCTAGACTGTTGAAATGATTTTTTTAACGAGGTTCTTATTTTCTTCTTTGTTACAAAGTGATGAGTGTAACTGTTTTCTCTTTTTCGGCTGCACCTTTCGACTGAAATTCAACATTTATGTAAGCAAAGTCTATAAAATATGGAATACAATTCAGCTTCTGAGAATGTACTAGCTGAAGAGCTACATCTAACCTCACCTGATAACATGAATGAGTACTGAACTTAGTAAGCGTTTTGCATTACCCTGGCCTAATCCGTCGTGTCGCGACACCGGGGTTTATGACGAGCCCCTGCGCATCGGTCATGCACACCAGCCCACGCCGGCTTGTAGCAAGCATGACATTGTTAGCGTCCGTTATGCTGATCAAGTTGTACAAAACCCTTGCTGCATAGGCTTGCGACGAATAAACTCAGTTTCTTATCGATCAGGGGTGTCTCGTTCAATCTTTCGCTATCCATCTGTTGTCTGCGCACCTTTGTGGACTCCAGAGAACAACGAGCATTGCATACTTAGACATTAGCTGTACGTTCGATTGGGTCGATGAGACTGCACTAAGGAAGCTCTTGTTTAAGAGTGCAGTCCCTGCGATGCATGTGCTGCATTTCTCAAACTGCAACGCTACGCTTCAGGTCGAGATTGGGTCTCTGCCCAGCTTTTGCCACCCTTTGTTGTCTCCTGTGAAGTGCGATAAGGCTACCGCATCTGGACCTTCCCATGAAGACACGGTGCTTGATCTATCAAATAATATCGAACTCCTCTCAGAGCACGGAGTTTTGAGTGCTTTTATATTAATGATGTCCTATTAAACAAGTAGAAAGTGCATTCAGCACATGTTGAATCGTTTCGTCATTGAGATGCTCGGGTACGATGTATATCTTACGTCTTTATAGTGCGCCAAACTTTTCCAGGATAATGCTAATGATAAGCTACAAGTGGTCGTTAACTTTAGGTGTTTTGGTAACCCCATCGAGACTGGAAGGAGTGTCGCGGATCCGGTCACATCAGGATTAGCGACATCTGAGACAGCATTTGGTAACCTTTGACAGTTGTGGAAATTTCGATTGGACATTGATGGGGTACATCGTTTTAGGTGGAGACAGTTGCCATTTGACTGAGACAGTCACCGTACACCGCCTTCGGTGGCTTGGGCGTGTGTCGTATTTGTTTGTCCATCGTCTACTTTTTTCGTGATCTGCACGTCCTGATCAAGGCTTCAAGCAGTAGCTTGACGGTCAGACTGGGAATTGGCATTGAGGTCCTAGTAAGACAGCATCAACTGTGGCTTTGGTTAGATGCCAAGTAGTGTGAAGTTTGGCAGTCAGAGAAAGTGAGAGATACGGCTCGGAATCGCAGTGATTGGTGTGAGGTCCGCGCCCTCTATCAGAAGTGCATCACACTGTAGAAAATCAACACAAAACCGGTCAACCCATTTACATATTGAAAACGGAAAAAAATGTTTGCTCTATTTTCTAGCAAAAAATCAAACTTGTATGTTGCTTGTACTCTTTAGATATATAAGCTTTGCTTTAACCCTTTTTCAAAATAGTCTGATAAGTCGATGTATTTCCAACGGGCTCTCTCTAGCGTTTGTCGAAAATACAAAGCCCCTTGCATAATATAAGATCATTCTTCATGCGATATCATCGGTTTAACCACGAGTAAGAAGGCGTGGTTGCGATGCACGTCAGTTTCATATCATTTGGTGAAGTTTACTGAACCGCTAACAGTCCTCTCGATAACTCACGTGCCTATGAGGTTCGCCTCACGATCGTTCGTCTCGTTTTAGGTCATAGTTCTGACTTCTCAAATATCCTCCGCTAATTTTACTCAGAAACAATGATTCGGCGACAGTGTTGACGATTAACGTCGGGCAGTGAAATGATGTGTATTTGAAATACTGGGCTTCTTCTTGGGATATAACGAGGTCGAATATTTCATTGAACAGCCTACCTGTCCGCGCAATACTTCACTTAATCCGAGGTCAAGAACCATGAATCACTGAAACGCGACTCTTGATCCCCTAACGACATTGGAATTGGAGTCAAGGGGTCGGTGACTGAAAAGACAGAAATCAGTTTGTCAGGACGAATTTCTTCCATTTGTTTTCAGACTGGGTGCAGTTGCCCGAATGAAACCACTTATCCCCGTTTTGCCCAGAATTTGGAACGAGGAGCGGACTTCTGGTAACCCTTCTGAGTATCGGTTTATAACGAGTGTTCAGTTTTTGATACAAATATGTGTGATAAATGCCCCAGTTTTTCATCATTTGGTTGTCCTTGGCTAGTTCTCATTTTCATTATTCGTAGTACCATAATTATTTCCCCCAACACACGTACACACTAGACAGTTAGGAATCTCGGTCCGTGTTAGATAAAATGCGAGAATATAATTTCAGATTATTGTTATACATGTTTTGAACCGTGTTCAAATACTAGCCATCAAACGGTCATTCAACTATGACTGCTTCGTGCCGAATTTTCCCAACCGGAAGTGTGCAATCAATATGTCGAATGAGAAAAGCCTGTTTGTCGGACAATACAACGAATTTACTTCTGGGTTTGTGCCTGTTACCGGGCGTTAGTTAATCGTGACGGAAACAAGTTGTGACAATTCTGATGAAGTTGACTGAACCATTAGTGAATGTGCTCGTTCATCAAGAGGGACTGTAACTTAGGTTGACTTAATTTATCTTTTATCTTTTTACTTCCTTTATTAGCGAAGTAACAATGGACATCATTTTCAAGAGGATAGCTGCGGCCAGCAGAAGGCTGCCATGTGGGGAAGTTGACAGGCGGTAGGAGTATTCGAATCCTGGACCTTTACGTCCAAACAACACGGCCTTATCCCTCTGACCACCGCCGGCCGGAATATATTTATGCACAATTTCTATACTTTTACATACACAATTATTCCTATAAGTCATCTTGTGTTTCGCTGTCGGATTTTTGTGAAGATTCCTAAGGAAATTAGAAACAAGAATCTGTGAGCACCCTTCCGTGTTTGTGACTACATTGTTGCACGTTTAGCTATTTCCAAATATTTGCATACCTGTGAGTCTATGTAGGAATCAAATAAATGACTGTACACGTTCGTACATTAAAACAGAAGAAAGTAAATCAGTTCACTTTGGTTATTAGGAAGATGTCACTGACAAAGCACAATGTTTATGGGATGGTTTGCTGTTTACAGATCCGATTTCTAATTGAAATAATCACAAAAATTTTTCACTACAAAATGAATAACTAAAAGTTATTGCCCACTTCCTAACGAATTAATAGTCGGATCCATAGAGGCTCATCTGTGGTAGGTATTATCTCAGCCAATGCTATCATGAAAAACTATTTATTACACATTTATGATGGGAATGGTGTAGTGTGGTATTTTTCGAGGAAGTTTTCGGCATTCTATTGATATTTGTCGTACTTGGTTGTACGACACAAACCAGAAAGATTAGAATGACATCCTGCCAAGTTATAGAAGAGAAGGACAGATTACCAGGGCTAACAGCGCCGTTTTAGTCTGCCAAATAGCCGCCTAGTTGTTGCCAAACAGCAAAATTTCGTAACTTTTTTTCTACCGGCTTACCAATGCATCGCTTCTTGCGATTTATTATGACAGAGAAAAGATAACTCAGATAATCAATAATTTGTCACTCAAAGCCAGAAAATCCTGTTTACAAGAAGCACTGTATTGATTTACTGCTAATGGGTGACTCCAAATGCCACAACATGGTCAGGAGTGTATGTCTCAGGCTCAGACTTAGCTATTCTCCCCAAACCCCTCTTGAAATGCTCCCAAGTGACCGGCGGCTCAAATAGCCTCTTCTAAGGTGTTCCTATTACAGCGCCAGAATGAAGACGAATGCCCGGTGCCTTTCACCGAGTTGACTGACTATTGATAATCAATCCAGAGGAGTTCGTTAAACAATTATTCCAAACTAACCACAGGCGGCGTACAAAGCACACGGCTGTGTGCTCACTGGCGTCCGTGATGAAGAGACGTATTGGGCACCCAGGATGTCTAGCACCATCCGAAGGGTACATAAACTGAACAATCAACTACGGGCCCCGTGGGCAACATGACCCTCAGTTCGTTATCCTGTCTTGTGGGATAGACTATTTGGTCAAAGGCTTGTGGAGGGGTCTCCTTAATCAACCCTATCCTTCAGGTTGGGCACACGGGTAGTACCACGTCCGCGGAAGACTCATGGATTCCGATAGATGGCCAATGATATGGAGGTGGGAAATAGAAGCACTTGCATGTGTTGCGAACGCAGGACACTGTTTGTTTTGCTCCTTTTTCGCTCATTTTTTCGCCCTTCATCATAATTCCGATGGCATGTATATATATATATATATATATATATATATATATATATATATATATATATATATATATATATTCCCCACGAGAATCGAATCTGCAGCATCAGGAGTGTGCATATATTTAGTCCCCCGATTTTTCCTCTCTAGCGATTAAACACATGCTTTTTACAGGTGTGGTTCCAAAAATATCAACATATAAACGCATAAATGCATGCATATATATGTATATTGTTGCAATATTTCCGAAACGTATTTATGCAAATGTTAGAACGAAAAACAATCAGGCTCAGTAACTACATCTGCATCCTGGAATGCAATATTCATGCCAGTTTTACACATACGTATTCGCTTGTTCTTGTCAGGCAGCTGCGTTTGCTCATTTTGAATTTTCTAATGATTCCCGGAAATTGAAATAGAGTAGGTCTGTGGACTATGACTCGAATTTATCGTTAGATAAATTGCAAGTTCACCTGTCTCCCAGTATTCATACATCATCGGTTCGGTATCCATGTTAAATGAACACAATTATGCCCATGTTCAAGCACGAATCTGAAGTTCGTTTCCGAAATACACATATGCGTATAAGCATACGTGTATGCTCACCTGCTTCAGTCGGTTTTTAAGTATTCCGTTAAGAAAGAGCATTGCCAGTTTACTTATCAAATAATATTCATGGCACATGTTAGTAGTAAGAGATTGAATGTTTTCATGAAATAATTCGCCATGTGATATCATCGCTCAACTCACCATAAAGAAACCACGGAAGCACTGTACAGCTGTTTCATCCTTGTTAGGAATCATTAGCAGTGCATATCCACCACGCCGCGCCCGAACTGGGACGCGAACCCGGGACGAACGATCCTGAGTCGAACGCCTTAGCCATTACACTACCGGGCAGGCTGTGAACGGTTTGCTGAACTTCACCACATGATGTTGCACCTATCCGTCACTGGTTTGCACGGTTACTGTCCGCTAGCTCATAACTTCTCTGCAGGTAGACGAAGTATTCATGGTTTATTCGTTCTTAAAAGCCCCACAATTCCTAATACTAACTATGTTACTCACAAGTAGCCGATTTCTGTCACGAAAGAAGTGGTTTGATGGGTTGAGTATCATCAGGGATGCGTTTTAGTCGTAATTAAGCGAGACATCAGAGTATGTACGGGGTACATCCATTCAATCTGCGCGTCGGCCTCGCATATGACTGTGCAGAACGAGGCTCATTGCTTGCTGTTCGGCATAAAACAATACATGGGCCTTGATGTACAAGAGGAGACATATTTTGTGCAGTGAGTGGATGTGTCGGGAGCGAAGACAATTGCAATTTGCTACCGCAGCAATGAACGAGGTACCTTATTTTTATATCTACCACCTAAAATCTTGTAAAATGCTGATACACTGTAGTCTTTGAGACACATTTTGACGTCGTTTGGAACCAGTTTTTTTTCCGGCAGAGCTGCGGACGGCAACCTAGTTATTTGGACCTTCAAGAAAGCAGTAGAGTTTCCAGCCAGAATCCGAATGGATCAATTCCAAGGTTAAGGTTATGCGGACTGTTATGATAAATCTACCGGTTCCAGTAACCATAGATATTTGTTCTGTGTAGCGCGAGAATCCGTATTGTAGCTGCAAAAGTGCCCTTGACGGTAAACAGAAATGGAAACTACGAAAAAGTTGAAGTGATTATATATATATATATATATATATATATATATATATATATATATATATATATATATATAATCACTTCAACTTTTTCGTAGTTTCCATTTCTGTTTACCGTCAAAAGCACTTTTGCAGCTACGGCTTTCCCGTACATTATGCAAGAACAAGATAAGGCATATTGCCGGAAATCGTAAGAATGAAAAACTTCGGGTTAGTGCTAGGTGACAGTCAGTGAACTCTGCGAAAGAAATTGGAGAGAATCTTTACTTGTATTCTCTAGTGCATGTTACACAAATGGCAATGCATGTGTTTGATTCACCTAAGACCGAATCAGTACAAAAAATTGTCTAATTCAGGGTTCAGATTTTCACAATGAAACTGCATCTTGAGGTTTTGTGACGATTTACGCTTCTACATAACCCAGCCATCCACTCGAAGTGGCTTATCTCAGGCTAAGGAGTCACTCATTTGTAGAAGGTCAACATTTACAGGCACGATGAAGTGAACCTCCAGTCCTTTAAGTTGAGGGTGAAGTGTGGTGACAACTCTGTCGGAAAAAAGAGTGAAACAATAGTTTTCCAACCAGAGAGACCTTCAATATGTTTCTCCCTGACGAATTGTGGACGGGTTCTTGTCAGAAATAAGGAATTCGCTAAAAAAACTAGTTTTTCTGCTGTTTGCCTTTCCATCCCAATACGGATAAAGAGGAGCTAACGATAGTGGACCCTCTCAGTTATCTCGGGAGCTGCGTGACGAAGGAACGTAGCACGGCAGTAGAATTGGACAAGCGTACATCAAAGGCTCGAGCGGCTTACACTGGACCGAGGCATTTGTGGCGTCGGCTTGATATTTCACTTGAGTTAAAAGGTCATCAATTATGTCCTGCAGTGCACTTAGTTCTGTTGCATAGCTGCGTGACATGGAATTTACGTGATAAAAATGTTCGTCGCTCGAAGGTTTACGATCATTGATGTCTACGTAGCATCGCTGAGAGTGGCTGGGTGAGTATTGTTCAGTTTAGGAATCTAGTATTAGGTGCCGGTTCTAAGAAACATTTGTCCACCATATCGAGCCCTATTTCGCATTCCTCCTACGTCGCGCTAAAACCATGTAGAGGTCAGCAAATGACGTGGGATAGAAAAATACACGGCGAACCTAGTTGTTTCACATCTTCGCGGTTGGCTGGAGACACTGCAGGACATGGCAGTGAACCGTGAACAGTGGCGATCTTGATATCATTTTCTGTTGAATCACAGTGATTGAAGTGCGTTTGTGCTGTGAGACTGTATTCCGTATGCTGGCTAGTAAGGGTTTACTTGCGGCAGTCCTTGCGCAGTCGCTCTTTCGATAAGATTATGTAACTCTGGGGAAAAGGTAGCCGTCAGTGGGGCCTGACCTAATGTTTAACGGTGATCGATGATGAGGATGATGCAAGCAATCACAAAACCTCTGACAAACACCTATGATGTCCTTGTAATTGAAGGTTCTCGTTAAAGTTCCCAATTAAAACGGTATTCTGCAATACAAGCAGCCGTGAAGTATTGCCCTTCTAAGTGCCGCAGCACCATTTCTGTGGTTGTCTGTTGACAGCTGAAGCTGAGTTCGTGTTTACTTCGATCTTTTACCAGAGTAAACCAAGAAAAGTGGTGTTCGTCATGGTTACCTCATTTCATGCTTCTTCTTAACTTTCCTCTTCGGATGTAAATGGAAATGCTCTATCGTCATATGAGATTAGTGACATTGGTAGCCTCCCTGGAAAGTGACTGCCCGACTTTGAATATATGGGTGATGGTATTCTTGAGCTAAGACCACCAAAATTCGCAAATATTCATTGGCCGTCCAAATGTTATATTGTTCGTGTTTCTTGTGTTTTGCATTTTGCATTGGCAAATGCTGTGCGGGAACGGATTAGCCCAAAGCACAATTTGGATCTCACCGTGAAAGACTTGGGTGAACTAGTTGGGTTTAAATATTTGTGTATTCTCGTCTCACTGGTGTTTGTTTATCGGATGGAACGGATTCCGGTATACAGAAGGCCGAATTAGCATTCAGCAAACTGAGATACTTTTGGCGTCCGTTTGACATCCGGTTTTTGATAACAGACTGAACTTTCAAACCTATATTTCAGTTGATTGGCGTAGACAAGAGATCTTTCAGACAGGAAACTGTGCAAAGGCTGAGTGTCTGAAAACACTTGTGTTCACAGTAATTCGTGCAATACGGTTGGAAGATTGTCTCAGGAACTCACAGTTTAGTCGTAGGGTACTGGGCTCTAGAACTATAGCTTTTACAGATCAAGACGGTGAGCTCCTGTGTTGCCTGTGTTCACATATTGCCTTGCGTTCTCAACGCTGTTCTCCGAGGTGAGTACAATTTGGAAGATTAGACGAGATGGTCATTCTGTGACGTCCAGAATGTTAATAAAGTTTAACTGGCATAACGGCTCATGCAGATCCAGTTACACTACCGGCTTCGAGCGCACATGAGCCCCTGATCAGCAGTTGGAGATAATAGGTGATGCGACTCAATATCGTACTCAGTAGCGTTCTTGATTTCAAAACCTTTAGTTTATATAATTCTTCAGCATATTATCTTGGAGTTGCTTTTTGGATCCTCCTTCTTCTATTCTCCTTTTATTCTGGGATTCTGTGAGGTATCAACCAAAATCAGAGCACGCTTGTACAAAGGTAATGGTTATAAAAATAAACGGAACCGAGCGCCCCCAGTAGGGCACAACTCTGAAGGTTGAAATGAGAGTTCCTTTTGAGGAGTCATTTCGTGTGTGCGTGAATGGCAAGGTGCATAGTGTCACGATGGACAAATTTGGTAATCAGCGGAGTATTCTCCATTTCTGATTCAAAGCAGGCAATCAAAGAAACTTTTGTAGTCATTTGAACGGGGAACCAGGGGGGAGACATGGTCGGAACGCAGTTACATCTAGTGCATGGCAAGCACGTCAATGCGCTAGGCAACATGAAAAACCTGATCACTAGAGCACGTGCGTCAAAGTTATAAAAATTTGGCTAACGAACAAATATCATGCAATCTAATACGAACCAAAAAATTAGATAGAGATTTTGATACCATTCTTTATCCCCAAGTGACTAACGACGCCGCGCACGAATAGCTGACTCGTGGAGACGCTCCCGCTCTGTTTGAAATGTCCCGAGCACTGTGGAAAATTTGTCGTCAGTTGGTATACCTAATATAAAAAGATCCGCGAAATGAATCACCGAGAGCTCTCCCGGACGCACACACCTGAGCATGTGATCATTTATCTTTACGGAAAACAGATGGGTGAGACAATGTTTGCACTTAGCTTTTATGCTTAAATTCATACCCAACTGACCCAGTCACGATATCGACACCTAAAGCGATAACCCAAAGGCAAATTACACAATTAGACTGCTGAAACGAGAACATGACAATGGGATTAACACCATGATGTTGTTTTCGTCGAAATGTTTTTCAATTTACAAACAGTTGAGCGCAAAGCATACACTGATATTTTTAAACTCCACATTTTAATCGCAGTATAGTGTAGACCGTTTCAATGTCTATTTGCTATCACATTTATACGCACCACTAAAATATTCAGCCGGACGGCGGTTCAGGTAATAGTGTAACAAGAAAGATAAAATAAATACACAATAGATGGTGAAGAATTTAAGGGGAGGAGTGGATTTGTCAGGTAAAAATTTGGGTGAGCGAGGGGACTGACGGTGTTCCGTGCACAACCAGAAAACGGATGATCATGTTCTGTTAATTATTTTGTGGTTGTGGGTTTGCCTTGACGCCGAGGGTGGCCAGGGGATTTGAAGGACCACGTATTTTTCTGAGCGCACAGTGCAGGATTGTGAAGACGGATCGCGACGGCTTCCGCCGTACTCAAGACACAACACTTTGCTAACCTAGACCGTTGAACCCTGACCTTATACAGGGCCCGAAAAGCTTGCGTCACATTCACGATATAGTTAGTCCGTGTTAGGTGTGATTCAGTTGTTCCACTGCAGAGTGGTGCTCCCGGATGCTCTCAGATATGTGCCTGGTCGTGCATCCCATGTACATTGTCGCCCAGGGACATATGAGTGAACAGACAAACGAGAATGCAGAATCAGCAACCTTTTATTACAGCCTTACTGACACCACGGAGCACGATTCGAAGAGTGCCTGCTTAAAATGTGATATTGATAGCGCTAATTAGTGTTCTGAAAGACCTTAATAAGTGCGTTAAGTTACGTACGACACTGGCGCTGGCCAGAATTCATGTTTTATTCTTGAATGACCGTATAACTTAATCTTCGTTTTCGAATCAATTTCATAATCCGTTAAGAAGAAACCCGATGCATATGACTAAAACATCACTTCAGAGACAAGCTGTTAACGAAAGTGATACCATGTTCAAAAAATGAGCTCCCACTCGGTCACTACCCGCTGTCTTGCGGACAGGTTCTTAATAGAAAGAAAGACTTCGTTGAGGAACCCTGCTAAACAGCTGAACATTCTACCAGTGAATCACAAAATTAAATTAGTTTTTGTACTATGTTGCTAGTTGAGAATGCTCGTCAGTTCTGTGTTGTCCATTTTATCAAGTGAAATGGGAAGATATATATATATAATACTGTTCCGATTTCTCCCTTTTTATTCATCCCTTGACCCCGGTCGCTCAATTTGCCGGAGTTAATGTAGCGCGCAACCCCTGGGAAGGATAATAGGATGCAATGGCAGCTTCAGAGCACCAGGTGACCACAAGTCTTTGGGAGGATCAAAGAAGAGTCAAAGTAAACGTAAAATGAAACTGCAGCTGATTCGATAACGAGCAAGTGCTAATTGAATTTACAGACGACTCGGTTGAGCTATCAGTGAAACTATATGTGAGAGAGGTGGATGGACCATTCATGGCGGATAGCAGAGGCTGGACCGCCGGATTGAATACTTCAATGATTAGTTAAGCTATCCACGCGCTCGTGCAGTTATCCTGATATCAATGACTGCCAACCGTTAGGATGTTTTACTTGGCCCTTCTACGAAAATGGAAATAGAGTTGACTATTCGACCATGGCGGCGTGGAAAATCACTCGCCCCGTTGAACATACTCAGTTCTTTCGAATAAATTAGACGGGTCCTAATAATTGCGCTATGACATTCGTAACAAGGGGTGTACTATTTTATCATAGAGGGCATTTTATTGTACTCATCTCCCTGAGGGGAACACGAAGTGACTTGTGCAGTCTTCATGAGATCAATTAAATTACTATAGTTACCAAAGTTCTGCCATCCATAATGCTGCGCCGCATGATACTGATTCGCGAGTGATGTCCGTAAATGGCAAACCGAATTTTGCCCGGATCACGTTTGCCTCCACCAGATTCTTACTTTTCCCCATTTGCACACGTAAACACACAAACTACAGTCCTGCTTAACCTGAAAAGCGCTTCCCATTCAATGGACCGGACAGCGGTTTCCAGTGCGCTCCACGTGAACAGTAGGGCAAACAGTATTGTTAACTTCCTGCGAGCTTTGTATTTCCATACTTCTGGTCGGGTTAGGGTATACAATAAACTAACAGATCTGTTCGAAACTACCATCGGTGTTGCTCAACTTCGTCATCGATGATTTAATGGAGAAGGTCTAAGGAGATCTTCAGGTTGTGAATGTCGGGCTGGCTAATGGAGAACGGTTGTGACCTAGATTACGCGGATGACTTTAAGTGGTTGTTCAAATCTACAGAACATACGTGACACCCACTAGTCAGACTAGCAACTCTATTTGGTATGTGCTTTGCGCCCTCAAAGTGCAAACTGCTGTTGCGAGACTGGACCTCATTGGGCCCAGTTTTGTTGCCTAATCAGAAGCAACTAATGACTATTAACCATTTCATCTATGTAGGAGTTGTTTGGCCGAGGGTGGGAGCATGTGCATATCCACTGCTCAAGTGACCCAGCCGGCGTGAATCGCTTGTGCAGCCGAACCAATATTCTGCTGAAGTTGAATGGTTGTGTGTCTATGCTCCAGTGTGCTCAGTTGTGTGTAGAGTTGTGAGACGTAGAGTTTGAATGTCGAAGTTGTTTGTCGTTGAGAGGTTTTCGGTGATCCCCATTTTCAAAGAATCGTTTAGATCCCATGGGGTAACTGCATGATCAACGCTTAAGTCACTGTTTAAGAGGATGTTCCATAGCAGCACATGAGTTTTAGCAGACTTCGCTCGAACATTTGTGTACCATAAATTGCCCTATTTTGCGTTCCCCTCACAGAATGGAGGAAGCCATGTGTAGGTCAACAGATGACGTGGCAACGTGGAATGAGAAAATACACGGCGAACTTAGGTAAAGTAGGAGCTCCACGTCTTCTTGGTTGGGGCCCAAAAGATCCTTCAAAATTGATAGATATGACAGCGAACCGTAAACAGCGGCGATTGCGTTGCCATTTTCTGCCGAAGCAGGTTGATTGTGTCTCTTTAGTTAGATTGCATTTTGAATGTTGGCCAGTACAGTAATTTTTCTTTTTCGGTCTTTGGAGATTTACTGTCTGTCTGTCTTGTATATTCATTCTATTGCAATACTTTACTCGATTGGCATTACTGTTTCACACTCCGACTTCAGCCGCTGGGGTCGTGCTTGTTCTCAAGTTGTGTTTGGTGGAATCGCCTGTACACTTCATTGACATGTCCCTTTTTTATCTTATTCTCTATCTTTTTACCTCCTTTATTAATAAAACGAAAGAGTACGGAATTTTTCAGGAAGGGGGCCGCGGCCAACAAAGGGATGCCAAGTGGGACATTTGGTAGGCGATGAAAGGATTCGAAACGTCGAACTTCACGTCCAAACGCCACGACCTCCGACCAACACCGTCGAGTCACATTCAGTACCGATGCCCAATGAAATGCAGTCGATAATAGGTGAAAATAACAGCTTTCACGCACCAGATAGCTTGCGAAAAGGGTGCACTCAGGATAAATAAAATGTGTCAGCGAATCACCTGATTACGTGAAATATAGTCACGTGACGTGCAAATGGTCTTCATCATGAACCTGACAAGAAACGTGCGATCTTGGTATTATTAGTAACTAGTTGATAATAGTATAACCTCAGTTGTCTAAATCGACACCCCAAGTTCTTAAGTGTGGATACTAGGGTAAAACAAAATCTTTGGTGGATATCCTGCCTAAACCACGATTTTTGAGTGTTACAGCTCAATTTTCTTATTAGACAAGCACGGATTTTATCCGTACCATGGTTTTCCGATGCAACTCGTCATCAATGGCTTGAACAGCAGCCGTAGATCATGCGCAGTTTTTTCATTGCCCTGTCATCGTCGGTAGAAAGCAAGAGGATATAATTAGAGCAAACAAGTGTATGGTGGAATACAATGAGATATTTTATTATTTGTTATGTAATATTAACATTTGCAGGGTACGCACAAACTTACGCGGCAAGTTAGATATTCTGGTCATTGGTCACATTAGTCCCTGACTTGTTATCTTTAACAATCGATGATTTCGTAATTGAGACAGCATAAATTTATATCACTTTCGCGTTGGTCGTGGATGATAAGATTAACATCAAGGGCACAATTTCGACTAAAGCTTTGCAGTCGAAGTGAAGAGGTTATTGTGGCCAAAATACGACAACGTACTCGCACAAGTCATGGATTTCCGCGTGACTACACGATAACATTGAAAACCTGTATAGCCGGTGAGTCACGCGTACGCGCTTCGACTAGTTCACGTGATTTCGGCGCTCGGCTGTCCAGGATGGCCCTCCGATAGAAATTGAAATATCCAGGACGTGCAGGCCGCGGAGAGCGCCTGCAAGGTCGATCGGGGATTTGCAAACATGGCTTACGTGGACGTGGGCTGGTTTCTCCTAGAAACACATTATTTACCAGAGAGCTCGATTCACTACCTTAATTATATATTCATTTTCAGATTGTGATTTGGTGCGACAATCGGGAAGCGACTCTCATCAGTCGACGCTTCTAGAAGGTTGCTTTCTCCAAAGCAGTTCGGATTATAGTTCTGTCACTCCACGCTGAATGGAGATAGCAAAATTTTCACAACTATCTTTAAACTATTTCTAGCAGTTTTCTGGGATGAATCTTTACAAAGCCACCTCGCTTTTCGTTGTGTCAAAACTGGATACAGGGAAAAGTCTCCGCCAAAGTTTCGACAAATTTTCACCAGAGATTTAACCGCCGAGAAATTGAGAGAACGAGAGGTAACTGCCAGACTAACGAAGTGTCTAGTATAGTCGGGCGCACTTCGAATTACACTGTGGTCTATGCAACTGTGAAACAGGGATGAAATTTGTGACACTTCTTTCCAGTAGTAGCGGCCGTGTCGTGAAGCGGGCATACTAAAAGCTACAAATTAATCAAAAACTGCGTTGAAGAATTGAAGAGCGGTTAAGAAATCCAATTTCTCAAATTCAACTAATGCACAACAAAATCTCAGTTATCAGCCGTTAGAATTCGAAGTGCGAAGAGTCAAGCTTCGTCGGTGAAGATGGCGTATTTCAAGAGTGCATACCGCTCGAAGTTGTATTTAGTTTTTGTAAGTTCAGTAGAAATGCCGATTTATCACTCCTACCACGTGACGTGAAAAGGTCATACGCAGCTCTTTAACACTTTAAGTTTCAGGGTCATTGTTGCCTGCTTCCTCTCTCCCCATTTCGTGGGACCGACTGACAATTGTTGGGCATGCCATTTTCATTAAATTCATGATTCAAGCGTGTCATAAAAAACGCGAACGAAACAGTAGTGGGAGAACAGATCTGTTTAATTGTATGAAGCTGTTTTGTAAAGCTCATTGAAGTTGTTTTCTGAGTAATGTGAGATTACCTGTGCAAATTAGAAAGCCGGTGCAAAGGAGAGGTTTGCCACAGCCGAAAAACAGTTTAATTGCCCAATTCTAAACGACTTAAGTAAACTTAAAAAATGGAATGGATCTAAAAGCCCACGTAAGTTTCCGTAATGATTACCGTTGCACAGACTTATTCAGGTTCCGATTGCCGCTTCATCACATCGGCTACTGGAGAAGAAAAAACAAATTTAAAAATGGGTTTCACAGCGAATGGCCCAAGGATGGGACTGACGAATTTGAGTATTAACGAACAACTGTGCAAGCATTAAACTCATCTATCTGACTGGAACGCACCGAACGAGTGACCTCGGATACACAAATCTGTCGGTGTGGCTATGATCAAGGAGTGACCCAAATGATCGGCAGACAAATCGAGCAGCACTGAGAAATCTAACGTCACCCCAGCACTTGCCAATCTCAGTCACGCGGTGCGCGACGAGTGTGACAACTAGACTTTGATTGTATGACGCAATTCTCAAACAAACGACGAATGCGGTTTGGCTGATGCTGTAAAGTTAGAAAAAAAACATGGAACTCCTAAAATGATCTATCCCTTGGGTTCATTTTTCCAGTCAAACTAGGATAGTTAGTCTGGTGGGAAAGGCAGATTTATCATGCAAAAAATTGTCCCAACTCATTCCACGAAAGCCAGATAAAGCGCATTTCTTCACATTAAAGATCACCACTTGGTGAGCCGAAATTCATGAGTGGATGAATGACGAATGAATTCCAGAATGGAATACATAATCGCGTCAATGCTTTTCCACTTTCTGTTTATTCATAAGCAGGTGGTACATAACCTGCATGATTACGGGCAATTAATTTCCAAACGATCATGAGGTACACTTTTGACTGATGAATTCGATTGCGAATGATTTGCAGAACTGAAAAGGCACGACATTTTCTTACGTATTTTGTGATTTTATGGGTGCGGGACGGATTCGTGAACAGGTACAAATCAATACCTCTGTTGTTCGATCGTAATACTGTAAATTCAAGTGATCCAGCGGTGGCCCAAAAAAAGCGTTTATTGGTGCAATTATTCTGAATTCTCGTGGTTTGGGTATTCTGCGCGGCTGTCTGGCAATTTCACTAATGTAAAACTAAACGGATGCTGGGGAAATGAAACTTAAAAAAGAGTCCACCCCTAAAGGAACCTGTGAACGTGAAATCTACTTTCGGATAGGTAGTCCACCAAATGAAACTTTTCAAAATATAATTTTGTCTGAATATCAGTTAAGCAACGACAAGAACTCGACAGTTTGCAATTAATCGGTAAAGGTGTCTATGCTTTGATGAAAATGCCTTTATCGTCCATTTCTATCAAAATATCCTAGGAAAAATCGAAGTCACTTATTTGAGTGCATTTTGAACCTGCTGAAATAGTCCTTGCTATGCCAAATTTACTTCTTTTGTTCGTTCTGGAAACCGGACTGCAAGTTAATGGATACGTCAATAGCACAGGCAATCCACACAGTGAGTGCCGTTCTCACTTGACGAATTGTCTGCGGAGATGTCTACTTTCAAACTGGAAGAGGTGGATTTATGCCAGACATTAATAAATCAAGCTGCTCGGCATTTTCATCATATCCTTAACAATGGTGAACTACATCAGGAAATAAATACTGTTATGTCGGTTTCTGAACCGATTCAATATCAACCGGTTCTAGGTTATTGACCCAAGTATCAAGATACAAAGGTACGGAAAAATCCAAGGCCAGTTGTACTGGCTAGTCGCTGTTGAAAGCTTAAGACTAATGGTTAAGAAGCACCATTTACATCTGTTCAAAACTTGGATACTACAGCTTTTGCAATTAGTTACAGTTTTCTGTAGTACCGGAAGAGACGTACGCTTTGCCTGCAGTGAGACACGTCACACAAGCCTATTCCCAGAACTAGTTCAGCTTGCAGGATAACGAAGTGGTCATTAGAAGAGACTTAAGATACTGAAGACAGTATTTGTGCCGGTTTCTTCATTTGGTTCATCGCACATAACACACAATCATACGTCTGTATATTGTTAACGAGAGACGCAATACGAGTCGACTTGCCACGCCTTTTTAGGTTCTGATGTCCAGTTCTGAGGCCGTAAATGAAAGTTAGAGACTGAATGCATTAGACAGGTTTGTTGTCGGTCAAGGCGAAGTGACAATAAAAATATGCTGAAAAAGTCATTAGGATCAATGAACCGGCGGGGAGTCACATTTTCTCATTGCATCAAGCTCACTCAAATAAGCATACTTCAAGCAATCATCTGACTGTTGGTTAAATCTAATATTCCTACTCGAAATAGTATTGTTAATGCAGATCGATCGCAATAGCCCGCGGATACAATTTAGCACCACCTACTGAAGTGGCTCCGAGTTTGTAACTAAAGGGAGCTAGTAGACTCCGACATTAAGGAATCATGTCAGACTTTATTTATAAGGTGCTCCCATGTATAATATTTAGACAGGGGTGCGACTGGTGGGTTAATTTTGGATCAGTGAATTTTGTGGTATATTTTTGTTATCCATCGCCCTGAGTCACTGCTATTCTGATAAAAAAATATTTACAAATTACTAATCGGCTTGAGAACAAGCCTGGTGCCAAAGCAACCACATGCAAATGGAATTTCACAGAGGGTAGGCAAATAGGGCGGGGGTCTAATGAACCATAACAAACAAACTGATCTTCTTTGCTTTCACCGGGTGCATTTTGTGATGTTTTCAAAGTTTGCAGTGTTTTAAGGGGGATTAGTTCAAAAAACAGACCGCACAGCATTCACGCCAGAGATTCCAGTTCTGAACCACATCTTTCAGCGCCGCCATTCAAACAACAATTCTCATCTCTCGGGACCCAAGCGTGAAGGCGGGAAGCACCAACCGAGATCAAAACTGAATCTACCTACTACATACTTCCACACAAAGACAGGCTACTCGCCATATCTTTTCTTCCAGCCTTGCCTAGAAAGTGCTAAAAGGGCACGAAAAGGTAGACTATGGACAGACATACGCAATACGTGTCCAAGCCACCTAAGGCCAAGTAGATCACTTATCTCAGTCAGAGGGCGACTGTCTGCACTGAGCGCACGACGACGCGTCTCGTCATTGCTCACTCGATATTCTCACCAGACACGAAAAATGCTTCGGAGAAATCGGTGGTCGAACATCGGTGGTCGTTGATCGGATAAGCCAGGTCTCGCAATCCTAGAACAGAACATCATGAACTGTGGCGTTTTACACTCTTTCAATCAGGGAAAGCCGGATAAACCCCCGCCCATTCACGTGAAGGGGACTCCCTCGGAGTACTAGATCTTCGAGAACAATATTTGACGTTCTCTGTCCAGTTACATTTCTCTATCTTTAAACTGAACTGTGGAAAGCTCATCGAAACCCGGAGATTTATGATAACTTTGAGGATCTCCACCTCAGTTGGTGGGTCTGTTCTTATAGGTCATTGAACGCTTGTCGGCCAAATTGTGCCTAAGAGTGCTGCACCTAGCGTAAAAGACGTCGCTGCAGTTTGTGGATAGGTGTATCATCAGCTTAACAGATCATTTCGCTCAAACCCAGTGCTATCTTACACGTAGATCGGATGAGTTGAAACAGCTTGTGGGAATTGCCAAGGCAACAGCATGTTCCATCTCCAAAGACAGTTGAGACTACCAGATCTCAATCATTATGCAAGCTCGCTCGGAAATCACGTCTCGTTACGAGCCCATACTGGTGAGGAACATTTGATGGTCTGATTACGAAGCCAACAATCCTTACCCGTTTTCAGAACGAGAGTAATAGAAACCAAAAGTACCTCCCAGGTGCGGTTCATTCGAGGACAGCGACCCACACTAGCATTCATGTCCCCTGCCAAAATCGCGACGTTACACCGCCTTTCTGTGCGTGAGGTTGTGCAGCCTTTGATAGAAAGTGTCCTTAACTGCATCTGGGCTGCAATCCGTTTGCGCGTACTCCGAGATGACAAAGAAATTGGGTTTATCAAAGCGACGTTTATTTTTCTCACGAATCTCCGAGTCGCACTGCACATAGCTGGCTGTGGACTGAGATCCAGCCAAGTAGTTCAATCTCAGCACTCTCACTGAGTCACATGAACGTCAACAACACCGGGGGCGGTAGCCTCGGTGTCCCTAGAAAGACGCAGATGAGACTTCAGGGAAGGTGTAGATGAGACTGTCATTCGAATAACAGAGCTGGGGTCTTGAATGCAAGCTTCTTTGATTCAGCACAAATCGATGGCTGGGGTCTCTAGTGTACGGGTCAAACACGCGTCAGCGTTCTCAGATTGAAGGTGGTAAGTTTAAAGGTGCATCAAGAAGAAAGTAGTGTATGAGCCGGTGGAGGCGGATAAGGTTGACTACCGTGGGTAGTCGAAACGTTGGCGCATTACATCTACCAACGAAGCTGTGCTATTACCATTATATCATTCACAATTAAAACCAATACATGGCGCACCGATTTTTCGATACACTCTTTACATCATTTGTTCCTGATATTTACAAACTGGTTATCACTCGTACTGCCCTGGGAAAAAAGCTTGCCAACGGGATCAATCATATTTTGAGCTTCATTCATTTTGATATGAGACTGACAGCTAGAAGTTGTAGAGAATGGTAAATCCGCTTACGCAATGCACATCCACTAGTCGCCACGAGCTACAGTCAAACCGGCGATCTTCCAGTTTCAGAAACGTTTGTCCTTCCGACTGTACAGCTTACAATTATCACAACCTTTTATATTTATTGAATTGACTAATGAGTGGTCGCACCTTTAAGGTTATCCTTTTTTCTGTTGGTTTTTCAGGTCGGTATCAGCTTGGTCGACCTTGTTTGCTGGATTTCAGTCCCACGCCCATACAATCTCTGTTATGATGCTCAGAGAGCTCAGTTTGATAAGTTTCCACGTTCCACAACAGACTTGGTTACCTTCAGTGCATTCTTATTGTTCAATTACGACACCCTGGAAAATGGAAAATGGCCTAGTCCTGACTCTGACATCCGATGGCACTGGCAATTCGCCACGACCAGACTATTGATCCGGGACCATCATCAAGGGCCTACTGATAATCAGAAAGAAAGCTCGGCCCGGTCCGGAAACCGCTAAGGAAGAGAAAACATTTCCTCGTACGAAACGGAATCCAGTACGTTAGTGAAACTTCAACGATCAGTTTAGCTGGCCACTTGCTAACGTATCTGTAGCTGCGAAACCTTGGGACATGTTATTCGATCCCCAACCGAAGTGGATGTGCAGGCAAATATTCGGTTTCTGAAGAACGGGGAAGCAGCCGGTTAGGATGAACTTTCCCCAGTTTTATTCACACTGTGTGGCTTAGCTCTGGTAAAATCATTTACCTCTTTGCTTCATGATATATGAAACGAGGAGCGCATTCCTTTTAGCGAATGTTGAGTCAGTGATTGTACCCATTTTCAGGAAGGTCACAAGGGGTGACTGTAAAAATCATCGTTGGATTACCTTAATTCCGATAGTTACTAAGGTGTTATCTTCGATAATGCTGCGTCGATTCGCGAGAGTAATATCCGCGAAAAGCAGGCCGGATTTCGTCCAGGTCGAGCTTGCATCGACCAGATATTCACTCTTCGACAGTCACTGGAAACGCGCCACACGCACCGCCGCCCTACGATCGTAGTCTTTCTCGACTTGAAAGGTGCATTCGACTCAGTGGATGGGACAGCACTAATCAGTGCTCTCCATCGGAAGAGCATGCCGACGAAGTTCATAAATCTGTTGCGAGCATTGTACTTGTATGCCTATGGTCGCGTGAGGGTATACGATGAACTGTCACGTTCATTCGAAACGACTAGTGGCGTTCGACAAGGGTGTCCCATCTCTCCATTCTTGTTCAACTTCGTCATGGGCGAGGTGATGGAAGATGCTTTAGGAGGTCTCCATGATGTAGGAGTCGAACTTGGAAATGGAGGAAAGCTATGCGACCTAGATTACGCAGACGACGTCGTGTGCCTGTTCGAGTCTGCGGACCATGCACAACGGGCACTGGATAGAATCTCGAGTCTGGTTGACAGGTTTAGCATGTGTTCTGCAATTTCAAAGTGCAAAGTGCTGTTTAAGGACTGGACGACAGCAGTGTCAAACGATGGTAGTTCGGCAGTAGAGTTAAATACGCGTATATCCAAGGCTCGGGCAGCCTAAGCTAGACTGAATTACTTGTGGTGTCATACTGATATTTCACTTAAGTTGAAAGGCTGTGTTTACTGTGCCGCAGTGCGCTCACTTGTGTTGCACGGTTGCGAGACATGGAATATGCGTGTGGGAGATGTTCGTCAGCTGGTGGTTTTCGAGTACCGATGTCTAGGTAGTATGATTAGGATTGGATGGAGTGACCGGGTGAGTAATTTGGAGGTCAGGAATGTAGTACTAGGTCCCGAATCTCAGAATACTTTGTTTCAATGCATGAAACTTAGTACACTGTGCTGGTTGCGTCACGTGTTGCACATGGTGAACACTCGTCTACCATATTTTGCTCTAGTTGAGTTCCTCCCAAGGAATGGAAATGTCATGTGGAGGTCAACAGATGACGTGGCAATGCGGGATGAGGAATTGCACAGCGAACCTAGGTAAAGTAGATGTCTCATGTCTCGTGGTTGGGGTCCGAAAGTCCCGTCAACCAGGTGGCTTGAAGCACTGAAGAACATGGCAGTGAACCGTGAACAGTGACGATCGTGTTGTCGTTTTCTATCGAATCAGATTGATCGAAAACACGCGCGTTTGTACAGTAGGACTGTGTTCCGTGTTGTATATAGCAACATCTTATCTGTTCCCGCCTGTGTAGGTCCACTCCCCGTTCCCCTTGAAATAACTCTGGGTTAAAGTCAGCGGTCATTGAAGCTCGCCTTGCTGTTTAATGCTGAACAATAATGATAACGATTATCATTATCATGATGGTGAAAGGAAAGATTTGCGATGACTCTGTTCGTAATGTTGTACTACACGATCTGGCACCTTTGCGCTGAGGACGATCGGCCTCCTTAGGTACTCGATCATCGATGTTTCTAAAATATTGTTCAGGTTGTGTGGGGGCTTCGCACGAGCAGTAACGAGGTGCGTTATCATTCGTTGTCCGTTGATATTCATTCTTTGTCTGACATCATAGCTGTATATTGACTTTGGTAGCTTGGAAAATTGTCTGACAGGCCTATCAACCGTCTATCCTCCTGAGCTCTTTTCTCAGTCGGTGTTCGAACCTAAAAGAAGCAAACCGGCCGTTATGCTTTATGTGGTCGGGTTGTGAGTTTTCACTTTTGGCATATGTTGGCATGTCCTGACTAAGAAGTGACTATTTCCTCGATTAGAGATGCACAGACAGACGTAAATGATGCGAATGCTGGATGACCTACTCGTTGAGCATCATCTTCCTATAAACAAATGAAAACATAAAAATCACAAAGCACGTACTGTGAGTATGTTGAAATATTGCTTACGTTTGCACCCGATTAACTGCTTACTCCAAATGCACCCTTCCCCCGTAGTTTATGAGGATTTTTGTTGTTACATTGGAACGATGCTCGTCCTTTGTCTGGTGCGCAGGTGATTAGTAGATCTAATGAAGCTTATTGCGTTTCTTCTGTCGGGGTTTTGTTTTCCAAGACATCCGGCAGAGGACAGTTTACTCTTCTTCAATTCAGCATTATAACTGTTAATGGAAACTGATGTACTTTCTCATCTGCTTGGGATTTTTATGGTCATGGTATCTGGTTCTCTCAAAGCCGTGGCTATTGAGGTCATGAAGTATGAGTTCTCCATATCACTCATACTCAGCACATGCTATACAAAACTGCATCCTATTCATGTCAACACCAGCCCGACAGAAATTGTTTCGGTTCACTGGCACCTATTTGAGCAAGCAGGATTAGACTCATCGTTACCTCGTATTTTGTTCAATAAACTGCACAAAAATTGATATTTTATTTTATTCTGTCCACCATGTGGTTCCAGCAGACAGACAGACGCAGATGTGCAAGAGTAACGACGTGCTAAAGAGCGATTTCCAGTCTGATGCGGATTCTTATTATTTGCTTTTCTAGAACCTGTAACACTGTGAGTTTGGATGCCCAAAAAATACAAGACAGATATTGTGGTTCGTGGCCAGCATCACAGACACGTTCGAATGGATCAACCTTTGATCCAGTTGACAAGGAGGGCACCGTGGAAAATCCTGTTAGCATCAGTATAAATATGAGTGCCTTTGGAACCTTTCGTTAGGATAAATCTTTTCAGCATTGAAGCCTGGTCTCAGGTGTGTCTCAGTCACTAAATCCAAGTGATTCTGTCAACCGCGCACTGGAATATTACTTAGAATAATTTTGATCACCGAGGCCTAGGTCGAATCGACCTCGATTTTGTTTTGTAAATCACATTGTGTCCATCGTATTACCGGTGGTGACCAACTGTTCAACAGCGAGGCTTTTCAAAATGAAGTCGGGGCTTAAATACGTCCACGGTCAACTGCTGACCGCTACCTCTTTCCGGAAAATGGTATACACTCTCGCTTCACTAATCAGGACAATAACTTGAAAGACAAATATTCGAATATTAATCTGGCCATGTACGCGGAACCGAGGAGAACGATTTATCACCGAAGTATCAAACATGCCCTAATGCAGCCATGGCAAGTGACGAATACCCAGTTCAGGTAGACGAGGTCAATTACTATATGGAAATCCATGAGCTTACAAGTCACAACATTTGATGGAGTGAAAACATTGGATCGGTCTTGTTAGCTTATTCGAAGTCATGTGGAACATCGAAAACACATAATTGCTCAGATGCATCAAGGCATCACTCATTCGCATAGACCTGATGGTCGATTAAATTCAAAAAGAGCAATTAATTCACCAGTTTTGTATTGTTTTTTTAATATTTTATTTGAACCATTCCCGCCTCCTAGTTTCTAACACGTCACACGACTCGCCACTTATTTCTGCTTCGCTTAACATTTCAAGGTTTATTTGACTAAACTGTACGTAGAGTCATAGTGACTGGGGCAAGCACGCTCATGTACGAAGCCAAACGGATCCCGACACACAGGGCAAATGCATGTTTTTATTACCTTTTCAGGTGCATGTCCGAACTTAAATCTCATTCATTTATGACAGAGTCGGAAACGGGAATTTAATCCAATAGGGCGAAGTAGTGCGGTTTTTACTGACGGTGCAAGGACGATATTGTACATGTGCTGGACGAATTCAATAGTCACACTGGCCCACATATTCGTTTGGCCAAGTCCTAACAGAACGCTGAATTTTCACTACAAATGAAATGAAAAAGTAGACGATTGTCCTCTGACATATTCCTAACTCATCCTTCTGATTGATCCTGGGGATGCAGCATCCATACAAGGGCCACTAGACTGGGGAATTATTCAAGCTAACAGTGCTTAATTTTAGATCAGCTTAAGAGAGCTACTTTCTGTGTAATACCAAAGAAAGGATTAGGATATGCTCTACCAACCTGATCGGTGAAATGCTACCTGGAACCAAAGAGACATTTGCAGAAAAATAAACGTTCTCATAGTTTCATTGGGTAGTGTACAAGAACTGGCCAAATCAAACTGAATAGCTTAAAAAGAGGCACGTATAATGGTTCTGTTTTGAGGGGACAAATTGACTCAAGTGAGCAAGAAACTAGTTTTCATTCCAATCCCACATCAGTTCTCTCTTTGCAGATCGAAGAAAAGCTTTCTGTGAATGTGACCTGATTCGCTGTCCGCTGTTTCGCTTGCGCCCGTGAAGCAGACTGTAGTGATCATATCACGAACCGCTGAACTGGTGTCACCCGGAACCTAAACTTTATAGTGATATCTTTTTTATCTTTTTACCTTGTTCACCAATGAAATAACATTTGCGCATCATTTTTCAGGAAGGGGAGGGGGCGTGACCATCAGAGGGCTGTCAAGCGGAGAAGTTGACCGGCGGTGGGAGGACTCAAACCCGCGACCTTCATGTCCAAACGTCACGACCTTATCCGTTTGACCACCTCCGGTCAGTTCTGTACTGTAGAAGCTATTGTGATTAGTGAGAATAAAATCGGAACATTAACCACCCCCCGAAACATTTATCCAGGACTGTAGATTTAGCCCAGGCCTTTTCTGGTTAGAAGATCCACCTTCGAACTAAAGCAGCTGTCTATACATCAGTTAAATAGAATAACTCTGTCCGGATGTAATTTGGCAGCTTTTAATCACAAATTCAGAACCAAACCGTTAAAATCTTTCCTGTTTCTTGGCATTGTATTTGGCTTGTATTTGGCTTGTGGCTAACAAATCCGACCCTGTTTATCACTCCGTCTTCCAGTAAGACAAAGACGTTGGTCCAAAGTTTATGGTTTGAAATTTTTAAAAATCTACTCTGAGGATTCATCACACCACATCAACGCTAACGCGAAACAAAAGATGTACAATTATCTTCTTCTTTCGAATCATGTTCGTAAATTTAAGGGGCCAAGGAAGTAAATAAAAATATACTTTTCACTAATGGTCAATTGGCCAAGATCGCGGCTTTTAGGCATGAAGGCTGCTGGTGCGAATTCTCCTCCCGTTCCCGGGCTAATCCGTATTTGATGTCCATCCCGTGCTTGCCATCTTGTTCCAAAATGTTGTACCTCTGTCACGTGACGAATAGAGAGATTAAAAACATTATTGCTACTAGTACTAGAGAAGATGAAGGGAGGCGTTGTACTAACATCGCAGGACTTACGTTAACCACTATTTCGTTGAATTCCAATTTGATGCGTGACCGAAAGCAGCGAAAACACAAAGCGGATCAATACACACAATCGAAATTGTCACGGGACGAAATTCACGCTGCTATAACGATGATACGGATATTGCAACGTTCACAATAAGTAGCTTTAAACTTCTACTTACATTCTGTCAGTTTCAGTTTTCTCGCAGAGTCAAGTAGACCTGCCAAAGAAATAGATGACTAAGCATTAGGTCACTGGGGTGCGTTCCAAACTGGATTGGTCAGGCAATGTCTACAAAACCAGCCAGTGGCAAGAATCGATAGCCAAAAATGTCGATTTTTCTGCCTCCAAACTGGCTCCAGAAACAACACAAGGTTACCAAGGCAACAGAGTTTCGCCTTATAATTATATTATTAGTAATGCTGACTTTGGTAATTCTTTCCTGGGCAGTTCATTCAATATATGACAGTGTGGTTGTTTCTATTGAAAGACTTCCGAGGGGGAAGGTGAGTGGAAGACGGCTAGTGGAGGCGAAACCTCGAACCCCATTTCAGCCACTTGAACACAACCTGTCAAATGGGAAAGAGAACGATGGCTTGGATCAAACGAAGTCAGGCGTTTCAAATAATTAATGCATTACTGTGCTGTAAGCACCAAACCCACAGGCCATATGGTTGTCCGGTTTCCACTTCCGCATGTAGCTCAACAAGCATGCACCAGAAAGAGCATTCCACCTCGAAATGGATGAATTGCAGGTTGAAACTGTTCAGCAAACCGAAACCACATCCGGCACTGTTGGCTGGTTCAAGGTGTCGGTCTAGGTTGTTTCCCCTCAGCGCGTCCGATAAGAGTTGTCGGAGAACGGAAGCGATGAGACCTGGAGTTTCCACGGAATTCAGTTGCTTATCATATAGCGACCACAGGTGTTGAACTATCAAGAAGTAAATCAAGTGACGACTAAATCCCACTTTCAACAAACGACTGCACGCGCCAACAAAACTGCCACTCTTTCGAATGCCAAACTTATGAAAGCTATGAATTACGTCAAGCATAATGTTTCACTCTTTTCGGTACACCCAAATTGTTTCCCAGTTCAAAGTGGCTGAAATGTGAGCTTCAAAAGTGCAGTTGGGCTTTGGAAAAAATAATAAGTAGACTATTTGGGAAAAATAAATAGCGCATGGAGTGTAAAACATCGAACGTCATGGACTTCTGCCCACTCCACCGAGGAATGAATGGATATCAGCAAAAGGAAAACAAGCGGTATGGCCAGGAATCCATTACACGTTAGAGATTTTTAAAAGTTAGTTTGGATAAAGAAACGTCGGAGCAAATGAACCATATTCAGCAGACGTAGCCTTTTGCAACTAAAAGCTGCCCTGAGTTTGCCAAGCTCCAAACTGGCGATGGCCTAGCGGATAAGATCGGGGTGTTTGGACGTGAAGGTCGCAGGTTCGAATCATCCCACCGCCAACCTTCCCACTTGGCAGCCCTCTGCTGGCCGCGGCCCCCTTCCTGAAAAAAACGGTATATCTTGTTATTCAACTTATAAAAAAGTGAAAGATAAATCATAAAAGATAAATTGTACATTTTGACTGATGTTTCACCCTAAACTATGGTTAAAAAAGCGTACCATTTTCAGCCTTAGCATTGTGATGCTACATCCGGAGCCAGTACATTTTATTTCTTGGGGTGTTTTTTTTTCTTACTTACTGTACTTCCACCCTCTTACTTGCTTTACTGATGAAATAACAGTTGTAAATTATCTTTCAGAAATGGGGCCTTGGCCAGCAGAGGTTTGCCGATTGGGGTAGCTTACCAGCGGTAGAAGATTCGTGTCCATGTCCAAACGCCATGACCCTATCCACATGGTTGCCGACATAACTGTGGGATTAGAATAATAAACCCATCTGCTTCACTGATTTTATCATTCCGGTTTCGGGGCTACGGTTGTTGCGTCCCTTGAAGAATGCTGCAGTACCTGACAACTTTGATGATTGCCCATTCTGCTACATTCGTACAATCGTAAGGTGAAAAAAACCTAGTCACTTAAGCACTCGTAGTTCTGCTTGACTTAGAGTGCTAACTTCTTTCCTTGTTAAATCTCATTACCGGAACGCTTGCTTTTTGGCAGTTTTTCACTGTGAAAGTGACTTTTATAATAAACGAGGTAACTGAATATAGTCTATAAACTATTTATAAGGGACCTATAATTGCGCTCTTATGCTCGCTCTGGGACCGATTTTAGTTTAGACAAGTTCGTGTGGTACATGTCTTGGCAGATAAGCGAACCTATCACGAAAGTTCCTCTCCAACAATGAAGACATTTTGACTACCTCATATCAATTAGTGCCTCACAATAGGACAATCAGGCTGGAAAACATCGATCAGACATTGCGCATTCAAAGCTTTCTTGTCCCAGTTTTTGGCAACGTGTCATAATAGGTTTGAAATTGCAAAAGTTCAAGACCCACCTGCCTTCCATAATCCAGATGAAGTAGAAACAATGGTTTTATGGAACATTTAGAGAACACCCTACACACCACTCAGAACTGGTGGTGGTACCCGCAATTTCACTAAAATCAATCCAATCGGTTCAGGGATTCCAGTTGGAGATGCACAAAGTGTATTAGGTGTGCATCTAGGCTTTAGGCATTAGCAGACCTATGCAGCTTCGGTTATCGATGTAAGGCGCAGAGTCATTTCAGCTAAGTTAGACGAAAGTATTGCGTACTCGTTTCCGGAATTGATAAAAATTCTTGGAATTTTATTTGACATATTCTCGTGCGCAATCTTGTCAAGTTGTGAACATGGACGAGTAAGCACACGACGATTGCGCACTTGGAAATAAGACAAAACCATCGTTTCTTGACAGTCTAGCTAATGTCCAGGTAACTTCATGGTCATTCTTTCCCGGACGGCAGCGAAGATAATGAAGCAGACGAAGTAGAATAATAAAACAGTTTAGAAAGAAGCCCTATTGTGGAATAAGTTATCGTGCTTATAGATGTGGACAAATGCTGTTGGTTGCAAACTGTTTAGGCTGAAACTAGCGACCGCTTTTCCATTTGTTACCTCCGCATGCATTTGGCTCTAGAAACGACTTCAACCGAATGGCCTAATGCACCAGTTTATTGCACACCCACAGATTACTCATGTGACTTAGCTTTCGCTAATCGGTACGGCGAGGCAGTAACGAGAACTGGCGTTTAACAACGGTTTACGGTTGTACAAAAAGAAAATGAACTAAACTGCTCAGCTCAAATCAAACGTGGCGATCTTGGCCACTGATCTCACATAAGCACAAATGTGGCACCTATTCCATGAGCTGAACATTGGAGTAGTTACCCGAACAACCCAAAGAAGAATTTGTGCTGGCTTGACAAAATTGATGAAAATGGCCACTGCAAAATTCTGTAGAAAACGCTTAACCACTGGACTCTCAGTTTGTCTTCTCAATTGGTCATTGGATTTCACAAAACATGTCATGAACAACTTTTTACTCGGTTCTCCAATGTTGAGCCCAGTTGATGACGAAAGTGACTTTGAGCAGTAAAACTCTCCTGCCCTATGACTGGCTGTGTCACGCGAGAACCCCGGCTTGTCATGCCTTCATGTAATTAAACGACTTAATCAATTGCTTCCTGGCCGCAACCGGGTTTTCCACATTCTCCTGACGAATAATATAGACAATTTAATTTCCCTCCATTTTTCTGCTATATTCCTCATTTGTTCATTTTCACTTGGAACTGCAATGTTCGGACCCGAGAATAAATACACCGAACACATACTTGTTTTAAAACGTAAAAAGGGAAGAAGACGTATGTTATACTTCAGTCACAAATCTTTAATTGATTCCATCTGTTGGCCGCTATTTCAAATTCCCACTAACCCTAGTGGGAACAACGAAGTCAGATAGACAAAAAGTTTGTTTATTAATCAAAATCGAGTCGGTTATATTGCTCCTCAATGATGAAGACTTAGTGATCGATCATTTCGCTGGTTCATTAGGCCCATTGTTATTAACTGACCTCGTCAGGCGTCCCTTTTGCTTAGATGAACGAGTGAAATGACCAGGGCGATTTCGCCGCAATCGTCCTGACCTATGATTAGAATAATGCCTATGACAGTTCATCATCCGCAACTCTTACAATATCTTCACTCTCAACTCGGGTCCCGATAACCATAGAAAACTGTTCTCACAAACTGAGGTGAGTGGATCGTTGCCATCCGGCAACTGGTTCTCCAAAAGCTGGACTAATGTGAAAAAAGCCTGCCCGCTGTTTTTAGACTTCCTCACGTTGTTGTTTGCCACTGAACTGTGAACCTCGCATTTGCTTAACCCTGAGTTTTGCAAATTTCTTGCTCGACTTGGGCTTTCTTGTCACTTTTGATCGATAGTTTGCGTGAGACATTTCAAGTTTCTAGGCGGTTGAAGTGAAAAAATGATCTGGTCGTTTAGGAAGTCTTTATAGAAGACGTTCAGTAGGTACAGCCTCGGACGTCGCTCTATCGAAATTCGAGACCTAGGTAAGCAAAGTACCCTCAGATAACAGAAATGCATCGTAAATTATCGTGGCGTCGAAATAATCCCACTAGACCAGTAGAAGCGAGATTCGAAAACGAAGACTCTCGAAAGTGTGGCACTAGGGTAAAAAAAGTGCAGCCAAACAAATATTACAAAATCAATACCGAACGTTACAGCAGATCGTAATGAACATGCTATCAGAAAGTAATCGATATTTAACGAAAGGAACCGCTAAATATGAACCCCGGTGAATAAGGAAACCTAGTTGGTTGCTTTCATAGTGTAACTGTCAGTGTCATTGAACAATTAATTATAACACGGCACATCTAGAATTGTTTCTCGACACATTGCAAAACTTAGTCGACTCATCACACAAATAAGAGTAAAGTGGCGCAGTTTAGCAGCCATAGACCAAAGCTAGATATCCTTACTGCACAATATAGGAGCTAAGCGCGACATTCGACTAACGGAGCTTGGTTTTTAACCTGTGAGTTTCCGGCCCAAAAGGAAAGCGTCCGGGTCCGAACTTATAGGAATTTTGCAGTTGGAAACTGTTTAAGATGCGGAGTTTGATTCCAAGTACTAGCGTCACAGTAACGTTCCATCTATAAACTGGTTTCTCAAATGGTAGTCAGTCGCTCTAATTTCGCAGAATTTTTGGGGAACAAAGGACCGAAGGAGATTGCCCACATCAAGATGAATCGAATAGCCGACAAACTTTTGTGCGACGGTAACCATATAGACAGAAATTGGACTGACAGACAGTAATTCTACGCAAAATAATCTTAACGACTCAGATTTTATTATAAACTTTATTTTACCAAGAAAGAGAACTGTAGTATAGCTGATAATAATCAATGTGTGCTGAAGTTCAGCAAATCAGTTGCGCCCTCGACGTAGAGTAATGGCTAGGGCGTTCCACTCGCAATCGTTCGTTCCAGTTCAAGCGCGATGGAAGTACTCTGCTGATGATTCCTAACAAGAACGGTGCATCTGCACGGTACTTCCAAGTTTGGGCGTTCACATCACATGATGAATAACTTCGTGTCACCTTGACTACTTGTAACTTGTCCATCCGCAAACCAGCAATGGTGTGTGCAAGTGCGTGTGTTTGTGACTATTCTTCGATCAATCAGCTGCGTTATTCTAAAGGTTGCAGTCAGGTGTGAAACTAGTGAAGTTCGCATTCTTTGTGTACATGTCTGGTACAAAACAATTCCGAATGCGTCTGACAAGCCCCAGTCGTTCTTTTTTCAGTTACAACATATCAGTATTATGTGGCGCGAATTCGGTGCCACGCACTGTTGTTTAGCCGGCAAGACTAAGGAAAAATAAAGGAAAAATCGATTATGTGAAACTGAATGGAAGTCATTTAACTTAATTGTATGGGGGAACGTACACATGCGAGTGACAGAGATCAGGCATATATCTACAGGCGAAACGCACTGTGTGAAAAGCGAGACCAAAGCAGAGGGCTGCGCACAACTAAAATTTCCGGTGGTCGGTTATTGTTGCGAAGACTCAAGATAGGAACCTGCGACCACGTCGATGATGACTCAGGTACGGACGGCCTGAAAATCCGCACGGACTCTTCGCTCGGGTTCAGTGGTATTCCCGTAATACAGTGAAACAATGTTACACCTAGTTGGTTGGATTGACTGAACCCCATGTGTACTACTGGAAGAATAACTAACTGTTCCATACCCGTAAGTAACGTCGTTCATAATCCGACAGAATGCCATCACTGTAAAATGGCCAGCAGAATAAAACAACTCGTCACAGACTTGGTTAGGCAAACATTTTACGAGTTTTGCTACCGCTAAGTTTGACCACAGTTGTGAATCTAAAATTTCGGTTGTTAGCTGTCGATTCATGCCCACCTACTTTAAGTGTGGTTAACACAAGCAAATTGGCATTATTCGTCATTCAACCGTCGGGTTACGATCGAGGAATCTTTCTCCCTTGAAAAATAGGATGCTGCTAATACACTGTCCAACACTTCTCTGGTTGCAGGCTCGATCTGTCCGAGTCTTGGAAGCAATTCAATGAAAATCGGAGATGAGTGAAGACCGTGCCACACCAAGAATGCTACTGTCCAGTGTACAAAGCTAATCGATGCGCTGATTCTTTCGCAGCCAATGACGGACGCGGATGTTGAGATAAATATAATACAACAAAGAGAAAGCCTTGTACGTGACCGGCAATCATCCAGCGTGCTCCGGATTCCCACACTGCGGATCGTGTTTCGCTCCAGTGGGACACGGTTCCTAGAGCACTATATGGTCTTAATACTAATTTAGAGTCCGATTAATTCTGGGTGGCCCTACGATTTCGCGAATGAAAATGTCCCCATTTATTACATGGAAGAAAAATACCACCACGAATATTCTAAGGAGTCTTCTATTACACTCTGTGCTTCGGCTGATTCCGTTATCAAACAAAGCATTGAGTGGGTATCACACTAACAACAATACTATTACTATCGTGACCACTACTTAAAATCCATTTGAAACGGCTGAGAGCCACCAGTTGTAACTTGAAGACCAGCCAGTCATGGCATATGGTACCTGTTGACATCTTATATGCAGTCATGAAACATAGGTCGATGCATTCGACTACAAGCACTGATTGATTTTCTGCGTACCGATTGCAAATCAGCATGCAACCTGGTATTTAAGGACTGGCTTTAATCTGGACAATCACTCATGTATTTACTGCCGATGAGCTTGCTAACTGTTTAACGCCCTTATTGGTTTGTCGTTTTGTGAGCTGCGTAGAAGTATCCGCGACGACATTCAAAGGTCCTTACAGCGAGGAAAGCAAACACTGGCCTGTTTGGTGAAAGACAGAGGATTTAGTGAGTTTCGAACAATAAAATGCGTGAAATTTACCTCCACGATGAGAAACACCGAAGAAACGGGTTCCACAAACAGGCCATACCGGACTCACGCAACTGACGCAGGGTCTGGGCTGTATCTCACAGCATCTTCAACGAACAACAACTTTGATGGCAGGCAACACCAACCGAGTCCAAAATCGAAGTTAACTTCTGCATACCTCTACACCAAGTCTTAGCCGGGTGTTGGATATAACAGCATCTTATCTTTTCCCACCTGCCTAGGTCCACTCGCTTTTCCCCTTGGATATTCACTCTTTATACACAAGTAACCTTGGCGAAAAGGCAGCGGTTCGGGGGGCTTGCCTTGCTGTTTAACGCTAAACGGTGATGATGAGTCCTAGCCTGAAAACGCGTCGCTTCTTCCGGCCTCGCCCAGCACGTGCAAATAGAAAACTAATAGGTAAACGATCGGCTGGCATATGCAACACGTGTCCAGGACACCGAAGGCGATATGCAGCGATTATATCAGTCAGAGGACGACTGCTTGCATCGAATACACGAGGGTGCACCTCGCCATTGCTCACTCGATGTTCCCATCAGACTAGAGCAATGCTTCGGAGATATCGATGGACGAAAACAGAGAGTCGCTGAGTATCCCCAACGCGGATGGGCTAGGTCTCGCAATCGTAAATTAGAACACCATGAACTGTGGCACTGCACATCCATCCTTCTAGAGATAGCTGAATGTCACGGCAGGGCCACAAACGCCACAGGTTCGCAAAAGCTGCTCTGGCTTTCAGAATTCATGATGTGACCTCTCCCAAAACACCTCCGCCAGGAGTGATCAAACTCCCGAAGTATTTGTAGCTATTTACTATCTCTAATGGATCACGACAAAAGATGAGTGCAGGCACAGGCTCCAGCTAGTCTTGAAAAAATACCTCGCACTTTGAAGGTACGAAGCTCACGGTGTTGGGAAACCTTAATAAGCAAGCGGAATAGGATCATAAACAAATATCTTTATTTTTAGTTAAAAAATTTGCTAACCGAATATCTGGGTCAACGGCTGTACCGAAAGTGTTGGACCCCTATCTGAAATGATTAAATGGCATATGACTGGGGATACCGGTCACCCAACCCTTCGCACGTCTTGCGAAACCTCGCCTCTCACTGTTGTTTTGAAGATCAGGTCTTATGAGCTGTGGATCCGGGTGCGACTGCAAGCGGCAGCGGTTTACGTCGGTTTAAGCAGGCAAACAATGCAAACCCAATAGAGGAGCCACGGATCACAGCAGACTACTTCGTGAAGCACACGCGTGATGATGTTCCTTCTCTTAGTTTTACTCCTTTTCTTTGTCGCAGATTTGCCGATCGCAGTAAACTTATGAATAAATGTGTTAAATAAATACAGCGCACCTATACATATTTTTCAGTTTATTTTTTTATTTTACTTGGTGGAGGGAGACGATGAGTTAGAGACGGACTTGAGGAATCGAAATGCCGAACAGGTTATGCCAGTCGTAACAGTTAACCATTTGCAAATCGCATTGCGTCTAACTGATTTGTCACAAAGGACCACAAAGATATGACTTATGCATTTTCTTCCGTTCAACCACATTCCAACTCCGAGTTTCTCTCAAATTACATAATTCCCTAGCTAGGTGTTTCCATACACCACTGGATCACTATAAATGGATCTGAAGAAGATTTGAACCGACCATTGATATTTTATACCTCATCCATCCTCCACGGGCTACTAACTGGCCTTTTTGAAACTCATGCCCATTTCCGTTCTTTTGCATCAGTTCGTTTCTACCATCGCAACGAGGGCGGATTAGTTTTGTTCGACATCCCGTATCGTTGACGTGGTTTGTTGTCCCGACTTAGAGTACAACGGTGCGAAAGAAACACTGTTGAGACTTCATTATTATGGTTTGATTATCGTGTTGTAAATAGAACTGCGGCAATTTTCAACATCAATCCTTGGTTTGCAAAAAAAGGACCACTCGCTTGTTACACCAAGGTGCTATTATAGTGGATATTCACAATTCGCGATCCAACAGACCAACTGAACGGATTCTTTCCTAACGTATTTGTCTCGTATTTCATATACAACATAGTAGTAACAATAGCAACAGACTCGACGAAGGAACTAACGAATGCCCATTGGCACAGACATTCCAGGTCAGTGGAGTTGATGCACATGCAATGCCTAAATGATGCAACGATTGTAAAAATGCCATTTCGAGTATGATACTCGAAGGACACCGCCATCCAGATTGGTTTGGCCTCAGAAATCCCGTTGCATCCATGCGTCGGTTCGCTAAAATCAAAATGACTTAAAAACGCAGGCGGGCCGAGTGGCTGTCCGAAATTACCACCAACATTCGGTCTTTATTTGGTAAAATACCTGTGCTTGACCAATGTTTTGAACTCTCGATTTGAAGCTTACATACATGGAGTCTGTATTCAAGATTCGCGGCCCAATGAAAGTATTGAGTTCGGAGCTTTTATAAGCATAGAGTCAATTGCAAGAAAAACACGGGTGACAGTGTTGTGAATTATATCAATGGCCATTGGTCTGGCCAGACTAACAATCCCATCAAATTCTATAGAGGTACTCTTTCCTGTACGATGTGTCTTGGAGAATTTTCGCCTTGCCGTGGTCCAGTGATGTATCATCACGTCGTTATTTGAGTGATACGCATACATTCTGTGGTGATTTTCCACCCATCGCGGCTCTCGTACCGCCAGACTGTTAATGCTTTATTATGAGCGATCCTAATCATGACCCAAATTAACCTTGCTTGTGTATGGCTGGGAGAAATGGAGTTTGCATGTTGAATACGGTCTCCTTCTGAGGTTTCTGATGGTCGATGTTTGCATAATACCGTTAAGATTGGATGGACAATGAGAAAAATCGCGTGCCGGTTGGTGGTTCAGAGAAGAATAGATCAAAGTAAATCCAGCTCAGTGGACTTCGTTGGTTCGGCCGTGTCGCTTGTGAACAATACCGATTTTCGGTACCGTGAACTGCTGTCCGTTTCTTCCTCGGAGTGTAGGAAGCCACGTGGAGTCAACAGGCGGCTTGGTAACCAAGAATGGGAAGATGTACATTGAACTCAGGGAAAGTAAATTCCTTGGGTGGAAGCCACTGTGGTCCAAAAGATCCGTCAATCAGTTGTCTGGAGACACACAAAGATATGGCAGTGAACCGTGAGCCTTAGTTACCGCGATATCGCATCCTATCGAAACGTAACGATTGGCGGAGTTTGGCCAGTTGAACTGACTTCTGTAAGCCAGCCACTAAAAGCTACTTTATTTTCGCGTCCTTGTAGGTCCCTTCACTATCCACTCCGGATGTTCATTCAATTGCAGAGTGTAACTCAATAACAGAGAGAGCGGCTACCTGCACTGACCGCACAGCGCAGAGATCCTCAGTGATGAAATGCGACACCGATCCATCGCCACATGTTTTTGCGGTATGTACTGCATGCACTCAAGGCGCTCACCATCACCGTTCAGAGTTAAACACCAAAGCAAGCCTCACTGACCGCTGTCTTTACCGCAGAGTTAAATATTTCTATGAAAAGGGTGAATATCCAAAATGAACAGGGAGTAGACCTACACAGGTGAGAAGAGATATGATGCTGCAGACAACAAACGGAACACAGTCCAACTTTACATACGCACTTGATCAATCATTCTGATTCGACAGAAAATGATAACATGATCGGCACTGTTCATTGCCACATCGTCCAGTGTCGACAGTCAGCTAGTTCACCGGCCTTTCGAACCCCAAAAAGGAAGAAATGAGACAATCATTTTACCTAAGTTCGCTGTACGTTTTCTCATTCCACCTTGGCACGTCATCTACTGACCTCCACTCCGTGAGAGGAACGCAAAATAGGCTACGGTATGGTGGACAAGTGCTCGTTATGCACAACACGTGACGCTACCAACAAAGTCTTCTCAGTTTGACCCGCTGAGATAAAATGTTCTCAGAACCGGCAGCTAATACTAGATTTCTAACCTGAACATTACTCGCTCGGTCGTTCCATCCAGTTCCAGCGATACTACGTAGAAATCGGTGATCGAAAACCTCCAACCGACGAACATCGCCCACACGTATACTCCTTGTCTCGCAACCATACAACAGAACTGAGCGCACTGCGGCACAGTATACACGACCTTTCAACTTCAAGAAAATATCAGGCCGATGCCACAAATGCTTCAGTCCAGCGTAAGTCGCTCGAGCCTTGGATATTCTCGTGCTCATCTCTGCTATTCTGCTACTATCATTCGACACGCAGCTGCCAAAGTAAGTGAGACAGCCAACATTCATCCCTTTCCATTATCAATTTTGGAACTACCGACGTCCAGTTTTGCAAGAGCGCTTTACATTTTCAACATGCTAGGCATATGCCGAAATGAGCTACAAACCTCGAGAATCTGTCTATTGCACGTTGTGCATCGTCCGCCGATTCGGGAGGGTACGCGACATCATCTGCTCAACTTAGGTCATACAGCTTCTCTCCATTCCCCAGTTCGACGCCCACATCATGGAGAGTTCCCAAAACACCTTCCATCACCTCGTCCGCGAAGAATTTAAACAAGAATGGAGAAACGGGACACGTGCCGAACATTGTCAATCGTTTCGAATGAATGTGACTGTTCACAAAATACCCTCATGCAATCAGAAGAAAAGCAATTCAGTGTTAATCCGGAATGTGGAATTTTTCAAAAGCGACGGCGACGGAAATCGATTACTCCACCTTCTATTCAACATCTGGAACCAAAAAGCAGAGCTATATTTCAGTGATTATTGGTGTAAAACCTGCCAATAAAATGTACGTGTTCTAAAATGTTCGTGATCTGTGAGTATGCTTGAGAGAAAAATGCTGCAAGATATGGAAATCGTGAACAAGTTCAGCCTTCTTCCATCTGGCTGATAACGACTGAGTATACACAGTTAGCAGGGGTATTAGTAGACGGTCTCTGGTAAACAAGATCACATGAGATGCTAACCACAAAATCCTAGGATGTGTTTAACAAAAATAAATCAGTTGAGTGGGTATCATTTATTCAACTGATATGTTGGCGAATGCCTCGAGCCATGTAGGCGGCCGGAGACTGAAGAGTATTTTGGTACATATTTGAGGCAATTCATCCGCGTAGAAAGACATTGTACACAAATAGATTGCACACATCATACAGGAAGAATAGGGTTCGATTTCCCCCAACAGCGGCGTTCAAAATGGGTCATGATGAAGGCATCCCATTTTGCCCGATGTTTGTTGTACAGATTCAAATAGATCCCGCAGACGACAAGAAGCCCCGACCACAGATACCTGGAGTGAATGAAAGAAATAGATAGAACCAATGAAGCAGTGCAACAGGCATGTTACGTGAATGACAACTGGAGTTTTCAGTTGCGTAGTCATTCTCTAGTGAATTAATGTGGCAAAATGGTTACCTTTGAGAAGACATTGGAAATTTTCTGAGATACAATACAGAAGGGTAAAAACGTCTCTATTCACCAAAACAATAAGGAATAACGGGGGGCTAGTAATCACCACTGGAAATTTTGAAGGGATTTTTGGTGTGAATAAGACGACAAGATTTGTTACAACACGGTTTGAAAGCATACAAAGGTTTTGCGCGCACAAATCACATCCACCTCGACGGTCTTTTCTAACAATGGGATCATCGGAAGCAAACGAATGATAGTTAACAGCAGGTTCTACCGCCGTAACTTGGCTGTGCACGGTAATCTCAATCCCCATGGTGAGTATCCGCATGCACGCAGCTCATCACTAAACAAAGAAATGACCTCTTGTTACTTTGCACTTATTCCACAGGGAGCAAGAGCTGAGTCGAACGGAATACCAACTGACCTCCAGTCAGTCTGGGATAAACTACCATAATAACGATGGGACGCGGTTAGTAAATGACTGGATGTGTGAACTAAAACAGAAAGACCGAACTATATCACTGAATTTTGACGGTTAAAACTGAAGTACTAAGCAGTGTGGTTGGGGATGATACGCGAAGTGCAAAAAGTCAAAAAAGGTATGAAAAATCCCAAATTTTTCTCATTTGTCACTCATGTGCGACGGATGCTTTGCCTAGATCCGTTCAACCCAGTTCAAGTCACGTGAATGTTTTATTTACCTACGGAGGTGAGCATTCGGTAGATACAAATTGATACTGTAAATACAAACAGTCAAATAACCACCTATTGTAGTTCAGAAAGAACTTCCTTGTAATAAATGACGAATCCACCAAGAAAAGAGGAAAGACGCTAAGTTTTGATCAAGAAAATGTGCATCTGATCTCCAACAGAAAGTAAAAAGAAATCAGATTATACCGAACGAGGAATCCCTTTTTGGATGTATTGGGCTCAAGTGGATTTCCCGTTCGATATAACTTCTGGCTCATCACGCCACTCCAAAACATGCAAATTCGGCAACATTGTAGCAAGGCCGATGCGAGGCATCAAATATTATCTGTCGAGATATTTTACAGAAATGTTTTGCTAGAATGTGCCACATAAAAATACTCCGGGGAATGTTGCTGAATCAATAGAAATATTTGCAGTATATCAACAGAAGAGTGGATCCAAGCAGACAGGCTCCCATTCAGCCACCTTCAGCTGCCTTGCGGACAAGTTCCCGTCAGAATCAAAGACTTTGGTTGAGAACCCTAATCGTTCTGCTTAGCGGCTGGACTCCCTAGCAGTACCCGTCCACCAATCCCCATGAGTTACACGCCTACAAATAATTCCATACTGCATCGGTCGTCGCGCAGGATAATCAGGACCGCGTTGCCCATTGCATCGAGCTCAAGTGGGGTGGCTAGTGACAAGTATGCCACTGCTCAGAGTTCCCTCTCTTTTATTCAACCTGTCTCTTCTGTCTCCAACCCAATCTATTTCTCCGCTCTGCCTACCCATAGCATCTTCACTGGTAACACGCCCGATACTCGCATCGGTTTATTGTCAAGTAATGTAGTAGGTGGTTTTCAGTCTGTTAGCTCACATTTTTTCAAGCCTCGTCAGCCTCTGAATCT